>NJRP01000084.1:17985-42118 GCA_003063835.1 Aphaenogaster floridana | reverse complement strand
AAATTTACAAACTGAGTATCTGAAATAAAAATTCTTGCACTTGTATAGCTAAATTCATATACGAACATGAATTTTAATCACTAATATGAAATTTTTAATACACACAACATTGAATATTAAAAACCCGTTTAAGATTTTTTTGAATATGCAAGGTAATAATACATATTTTTGATTGAAAATGAGTACATTTGTAGCAAACAGATGAGCATAGTAATATTACTGCTCGATACTTTTATTTTCGAAATACCACTCCTTTAGTTTTCAACTTCGTATTTGAAATTTCATATACGGTATCTGCATAAAAACTTCCTACATTTTATATTATTTTTAATACAGATTTTTTTAACATTGTTATAGGTATACACTCGAATTTATTACTTAGTGTTTCACTTCAAGTGATAGTGGCAAGCAAATAGAGTTTTTATCATTAACATAAAGAAAATGTCAACACTTACTAATTTTTAAGAATTCTAGCTTTTCTAAATTTTTCTACGCATTAAATACAAAAGGCAATTAACACAAAATTGAAATATCTTATATTCTGTTGGAAAACAAATAAAACAAAAGATGATATAAACAGGTATAAACAACTATTATAAATTTTTCTTTTTCATAACGTATGTTCATATCAATTTGATATCGTGATAGAAGCAACAATGACAATTTCTTTTTATTTTTCAGTACAGTATACAGATATATATCTTTCAAGATATATTTAATAATAATATATTGTATATTTGTAGATAGACTATATCTTGTGTTATAATTTAAACCATTAAAAAATGTTAAGGCCCAGTTCCACAATCTTTAGTTAACTTAACCGGCTGGTTATTTCATTGGAACTGACCAATCGCATTTGTCGTTAAGCAAAATTAACAAATGCGATTGGTCAATTCTAATGGAATAACCGGCCGGTTAAGTTAACTGGAGATTGTGGAACTGGGCCTAATTGTGTTTTTTAAATGTCAAGATAGGTCTGTGTGTAAACATAAGTTTTAAAGATCAAAATAAAGCCCAACACTTTACGATCTTAAATATCCAAAGATTTTAATTTTACTTTTAAAGAATCTGAAAGTATTAAAAATTTATCATTTAGAGTTCTGAACGTCTAATAAATTCTTGACATATTTTACAAAATAATCAAGTTGCACTAATGTAGGTAATCCATCCTAAAAGTCGTTGACAAAATATTTGGCAACATAATATGTAAATAGGCTTTTAACAGTGTGAACAAAAATGTAAAAAGCATTGCGCAGCGAGCAGTGGGCGTCGCCATTTTAACCAAATTGATCCGCGCGAAGTATTAAAATGCGGAAACAGACGTCGCTCGGTCGTTTCAGCCGATATACGTGCACGAATGAATGCGGCCAACTGCGTGTGCATGCGTGTGGAAAGAGCGTGATGGTAGAGAGAAAAGGGAATAGGGTAAAAGAGTTGGGAAATTTTGATTCGATGCTGAGTAATCGGAAAATGAATTACGTGCATCATACCGCGGACATAAACGACAATGCGAACATGAAGTCATGCAAAAGTCTTTCAGTTGCTCAAATTATGTTGCTTTATTCAATTAAAGCAGAAGTCGCTCGAGATTCAAAAATTAAGATTTGTTTATTCTCTCTTTAATCCTTGCTCGCGCAGAAACCTCCATTTTCAATATATTAAGTAAAAGTCTAGTTCAATTAGATGTCTAATAGAACTATGAAAATTTATTTTTTATATTGCAAATAAACTTGTGTTGCAAAGTATATTAGCGTAGAATAGAATCCTAATAATTTTTCAACAATTTGAAAATAGCTATGAACTAAATACTTAAGACACGTGCAACGTTCGCGTGAAATTTATTTGTGAAAATTATTTATAATCTTATAGTTATATTATTGTGCAATTAAATATGATGTACTAAGCTTAGGTATTATGTAACAAAGATATTTCCGAGTTTCTCGCTGTCCTCTCCCCCTTCTCTCTCTCTCTCTCTCTCTCTCTCTTTCAATAATTTATGCAATAAAATATCCTCCAGACAATAAACAAAATTCTATTTTATTAAATTCTGTAATTTTTGTCAATGAAATAGCGTTGAATTCTGCACATTCAACAAAATAAAAGCAAAATTAATTTTATTTGTTTGAAAAATTGTCAATCTATTCTACATTCTATAATATAATTTCGATCATCTGGTAATCGTTACAATATATACACGCACTAAAAATAAACATAAATGTTAAGCAATATTTCCATTCAAACAGTGTGGCACGTCTTCCTTCTTTTTTTCCCATCTCTTTCATTCACATTTTCAATCTACCCCTCTTTTTCTCTCTTCTTCTCTTTTTGTTGCTTTCGCACACGCGTACTCAGTAAACTACTAGTATCCGACGCATGCTGAGGTTATTGGTTTTTTCAAAGGGCTTGACAGTGCCGTATACATGCTGTTGTATATGTACTTCCATTTTGCAAAGATAAAGTTTATTCTTTAAAGAAAAATATATTTGAATCTTTTAAATATCCGCACAAGTTTTTATCAATGCGTCTTACATCACTAAAATAATCAACAAAACTTCAGAAAATGATGACACGCAGAAAACGAAGACAAAAATTTCAAAGAATACTGCCCTTTATTTCATAACATAAAGATATATTCCATAATATAAAAATAACATCACTTGATACTCTCTCATCAGCACGAATTTGGCGCTTAACTTAAAAAACATGAAAGTTTTAAACATAGTTTGTTTGTATTTCATTCTATTCATATCGTTTCTTATTTTTAATTTGCTTCTGCTCTTAAAGAATAAAAAACATAAAATGATTCAAGAAGATTCAAGAAGGATAGCGCACCTACGGATATAAAATACTTAAATTGAAAAAAACATCTTTCCGATTAATTGTAAGAACAAAATTTGCCTCTGTCTAAAGATATGTATCTACGTGAAAGCAACATATTCACGAGGTAACTTTAAACACTTTAAACACAATTTAAGAATAGAAAACATTTAGAAATTCGACAAAAACATTTAAACAAGCATTTCTGTGTTATTATTGCATTTGCCATATTCGATTTTCATAACAGTTAATGTAGTCTCAACAGTGTGCAACGACTCGGAAAGAAATTATTTTCAGACTCCATGTTTATGTAAATTTCATTCTTTTATCGTGAATACCATTTTCAGCGCATATTTTAGCCAAACAGAATTCAAAAATAATAATAATAAAAATAACAAATATCTAATGTTTAAACATTGAATCATTTTTTACATTTTCTATACTTCTCTGTTATCGTTTGAACTTTACAGGAATAGTTTCTATAAATTCCAGATAAACAGATTAACGTCAAAATTTTATGTATAGATTTATAACAAATTAACTTTAACAAAATAATATTCTTTTTTTACATCTTGAAAAACATACTAAATAGAGATTGCTGAAATGTTTTTTATTAAAAAACACAATAACACCATTAATCTACAGAAAGATACTGAGAAACTGACCTCTGTTTACGACAGAGTTATCTATGATACATAATTTCTTCATTCTCGCATTGTTTATGCCGAAATGATGATAACTGGTCTTACTGTAATTCTTATATTTAACCTTCCGCGTTTAGTTTAGTGCTGAAAATGTTTGGTAACTGACATGCTTTCTTAAGCGAAATAAGTCCAATTATTTTATATTACTTGTAATCACTTATATTATGCCAACAACCATCCATTTCGGTGACGCACAAAAATGTATACCTTTAATTTTATTTTTAGTTTTATTTATATTTATATTTATAAATAAATTTATCATTTTCGTTTTTAAGCTTATCTTTATTTCTAATTTTATTTTTATTTTTATCTCTTATCTACATTTATTTTGTTTTATAACTATACGATTCTATTCTAACTTTATGTTCAATTGTGTCTTTTTACGTGATCCAGCTTTTAGATTACGACTTGGTCTGGACACATGATCGTAAAACTGAAGACTTTTGTGAATTCCACTGTGTTAATTACTTGAAAAGGGCCACAAACCATGGCCAAAACGTCGTAGAGGCTTAACTAATAAATCTGCCAGTCGTGTCGTTTAATTCACTGCTGTTTTATTAACCACTGGCGAATCTAAAAATCCTCCTGTTTTTATAATATTCTTGTATAAAAATATTTACAGAAAATATTCCAAGTTTTATTTTGCCATGAGATTGCAAGTTGTATTTTTTTAAAAACAAAATTAATACATAACTGTAGTTAGAAATCAATGGTCAGTGCGAACTTCAAGTGCAAATTAATAGATATACTTTTTGCGAAAAGATTAAATGCTTTTTTTAAACTTTACTAAATGATTTAAACAATAATGATAAAACATGATTTTGAAAAGTATAACATAATCCTTTGATATTTTTAACTTCCTTCTGAATTTTTGCAGCGTGTTTTTCACTACACCATGCATTGTTCCTCTTAGCGAGCGTTCGGCGCCATCGTTGCTGCCAACAGCGAATGAAGAGCCGCGAATGCCGACTAGTTTTACGTGCTCGTCTCCGTTCTAATTCAATTACGCCATCCGGTACAATCTCCGTCTACCCAGTGGCGTATTTATAGCTACGCGAATAATCTCTCTACAGTTTTCCGCCCTCGAGCGTGTCATTCCCTCCCTTCGACCTCCTTATCCTCGTCTTCGCGATACGTGTCACCTGCGTAACTCGCGTGGGACCCGATCGTGTTTCTCGAATGATTCTGCCGGATTGGCCATCGTTGATTCATTTTTATCCAATTTCATGCATCGCTAGGCCTATCGCACGCCACTAAAACTCTTCTTCCCTATCAAGCAAACTGTCAGCCGCTCTTCAGTCTGACATTGCTCTTCCGGCGCATTAAAACTTTTATTCTACGCTTAATGTATTTTTCAGTTGTTAAAATTACAGATTAAGAAAAGTTTCTAAACAAAGATTGCAAAGCTAATGTTGTAGAGGAAAAAAGGTGGTATTAAATTTCGTGCAGAGGTAGGGTTGCCATCCGTCCTCTTTCTCCTGGACACCGTCCTCTTTTTTAGAGCATCCGGGGGATTTTTCGAATGTGTCCGGGATAATTATGAATGTTCGGGGTTTAAGAAAATTTCTAAATATTTTGCATTTAATTAACCACATCATATTCAATCACTTCAATTTACTAATAAAAACTAATAGTTTTGCTGATTTGGTCCTTTAATATATTTTATAATTATTTGTTATTTTACTGATATTTTAAAAATACCAATGGCAATATAGCACGTTGGTACAATAAGGTAGATATCTAATAATAAAACTTCTTTTAAATTAAAAACATGTTCAATTTATTCATTTTACTCTAAGTACTATTGAAAACGAGATGTAAAATAATTATTCATTTATTGTTTATTATAACCTATTCGCGCATTTTTGTCGTCCGGGATTGCAAGCGAAATGTCCGGAGTTTTTGGCTCATAAGTTCTAGTTTTGAAAATTTTATTATGGCAACTCTATGTAAAGGAGACATTACCAAAATCAAGTCAAGGTTATCTTGAATTTTTTTTAATAGAACCACATAATTGTGTTTACATGAATTGACTGTGAAGTTGGCACCACTTTTTCAAAATTCGAAAAAATTCATTAGAGTTCTAGATGTCCCGGCAAGAGTTCTAGAGTTCTCCGTCGGTTTTAGAAAGAGTTCCGTCGTTTAAAGTGCCGAAACGACATTTTAAAAATGGGAGTGCTAACTTCACGGCGCACCCCATTTTTAAAAAAATCAAGTTTTCTTGATAGATTCAGAAAGATTTCGATGAGTTCTAGACTTTCTTATAGGTTTTAGTAAGAGTTCTGTTCAAATACCACCAAAAATCGATGTTAAAATGGAACCCATAATTTCAAAGTTCCGCTAATTTTAAAAAATCGGCAGTTCTGACAAGAGTTCTGGTAGACCCCCCAAGAGTTCTATCGAAAACTCTTATGATCCAAAGCGCTACGACCAATAGTTAAAAAAGTTACAGCAACTCAAAGGGTGCACTTCAAAAAATTTCTAAGTCCCGAGGGTTACATTTTTTTTCGGAAATCAGCAGTTCTGGTGAGAGTTCTGGTAGGCCCCCCAAGAGTTCTATCAAAAACTCATATGACCCGAAGCGCTACGATCAATAATTAAAAAGTTACAGCAACCCAAAGGATGCACTTTCCCGAGGGGTAAATTTTTTTTCGAAAATCGGCAGGTCTGGCGGGAGTTCTGGTAGGCCCCCCAAAAGAGTTCTATCGAAAACTCTTATGACCCGAAGCGCTACGACCAATAGTTAAAAAGTTATAGCTACCCAAAGGGTGCACTTCAAAAAATTTCTAAAGAGAAATAGAACTCCCGCTAGAACTGCCGATTTTTAAAAATTAGCGGAACTTTGAAATTATGGGTTCCACTTTAACATCGATTTTGGGGAGTAATTGAACAGAACTCTTACTAAAACCTATAGGGAACTCTAGAACTCATCGAAATCTTTCGAAATCTACCAAGAGAACTTAATTTTTAAAAAATAGGGTGCCCCGTGAAATTGACACCCCCATTTTTTAAATGTCGTTTTCGGCACTTTAAACGACGGAACTCTTTCTAAAACCGACTGAGAACTCTAGAACTCTTACCGGGACATCCAGAACTCTAATGAATTTTTTCAAATTTTGAAAAAGTGGTGCCAACTTCACAGACGTCATAAATTGATTTACATAGATATTCTGCATCGAAAAGTATTAAGATAAGATCATTAAAAGATCAATAATTTACGAGATAATTCATATTTTATTTTGGTATACTTTTTGTGATGTTCACACATTCACTTTTCCATTAAAGAGTTTGGTCAAATTTTCACAAAATGATAGTTGGAATCGATAGATGACCCTATTTTTATACGGCACAGGAATAACATTGCACTCTTGTAATGTACAATTACTTTCCTTTAATGCTATATTTTTTTTACATTAATCAGTTGATCTTGTTATTTCATATAAAAGTATAAAAGTCGAAAGGCAAAAGAGAATCTAGAAAGAAAATAATTTTCAAATTAGAGCATTTGTGTTTCAAAGTATTTACATTTAAAAATATTAAAAGTCCATGCCACAAAATTCTAGACGGTAGTATATAAGACAAACAATGTGCATATATATGTAAAGGTCTACAATTATTTACCGTTTTACGCGCGTGTATGGGCATATGACTTCCGGTAGGTAATAAGAGGCTCGTCGCCTGGCCTGTTTCTCTCTTGGAATAGTTGTATCGCAGCTATCTCTACCTCTATCTCCCTTTCCCTCTCTTTCTCTATTTGTTTGTCTATCTCTCTTTCCCTCGCTCTCACTCTCACTCTCTCTTGGTGAATCTCGATCCTGCGTGACGTCCAGCGTGTCGTTCCTCCGTCGCTCTCACGTGGCTTACGACATGCGTCACTGCCAGTTGGGCTAATACGATCCTCGATCTGCGCACGAGCCAATCACACAACCGCCCGTCGGCTCTCCTTTCAGCAGCCTCGACATGTTTTATCGCTCCTTCAGCGATCAGTCCTATCCTTGATCACCCTATCTGTCTTTTAGAAAGAGATCGACGTGATCGGCTGATCTACGAACAGTTCGATCTATGCATCGGAGATTTAGATAACCAAGTGTCACCTGTCTGCCAATGTTAGCGGGGAAAAGTAGCCGTCTGTAGGATACTGAATATGGACTAGTCGATTCGTTGTCTCGTCCACAAATGGACACCTACTCTCGCAGAAACACGTTTCACTCTCGATCGTGCTCTCGATCGTCTTCTCTCCGTTCACTTTCGCTTGCGAGAGCAAACTTCTACGAGAACATATTGATGATGAAGTATCAAAATGTTCCACTTTTGATTAAATGCTCTACCGAACAAATGGATTTTGGTATTGTAAATTTGAAGATGGTAAAACTTTTTTTAATCCTTAAATGTTAAAATCTCCATACACCAAATTTTTGATCCTTGATTTTTGGAATGGTTTGCTGATTATCATTTCACAACCTTGGAATGCTCCAGATTTCAAATCTTTGAATAATCAGACGATTAACTATTTAAGTCCTCTAAAGCAAGACAGCTGTTACTTAGAAAATTTTAATGTCTAAGTTTTGCATTCTGGAACATTGTTGAATTTTTGACTTTTCAAAACTGCAGATTCTCTCTCTCCCTCTCTTTTTAGTTAGCAACTGATAGATATTATATTTGAACTTTTAAATCCTGATATGTTTAGAGCTGTGTCGCGAGTAGATAACTTGTAAATAACTAAAATTCAAATTTGTTCATTCTTTAAACTCTCAGATTATTGAATTCTCAATTATTTCCATGTCCAAATTTTAAAATTTTTCAACTTTAAAATTGTTGATATTTTCGAAGTCTTGAATAGTTAAATTTTTAGATATTTAAATCTTCACTTTGATACATCGACTTGTGTATGTACTTGAATTACATCTCACATAAATAATATATGGATAAAACTTGCACCACGACGTGTTTAAACTCTCGACTCCAATTTTAAGTTTGACAAATTCCACTTGTTTCTTACAATAACATACTCTGCATCAATTCGATACACAATTGGCACAATCAATTTTTCAAAATGACACCCAATTCCTGGAGAATAATCACCAATTTTTAGAAATCACAAGCAACTTGTCGAAAGAATGAGTAATTTTTCAAAAGCACAATACGATTGATTAGATGAAGATGCACGCATCGATCGTCGTACTTGAGCGTCTCGCCAGGAACACGACGAACCGAATTTCAAAGACACGCACTACGATGCACGATAAATTTCACGCCGCAAATCTAGGTAAATTCGCGTTTGAAATTCGAACGCCGTCAAGATGTAAACAATCGATTCGATATGAGACGCACGAGGAGGACGCTTCGCGAGGAGCGACCATATCGGTAGCGCGAGTCACATAAAATCACGATATCACCTAACCTCACTCCGCGACAGCATCAAACGTACTGAGGAGCGAGGACCGAGGCGAGGGCCGAGGAGTCGGGATACAACGCAGTTCGTTCCGTTCGCCGCAGCCAACCTGCCTCAGCCTGCCTGCCTGCCGTACTCGTAGCGTAGGTGGCGGGTGGCGATGGGGAACGGTGGGAGAAGCGCGCCATACGATGACGTCATGTGATCATGAGAGGAATAGCGAGGGTAGCTCGATAGCTCGGTACTCGGTAGCTCAGTAGCGACGCGCCAGGCGCCTCGCGGCAGGCGCCTACAGCAGTTGCATTCTACTTTATCGACGCGCGTCATCGAATACCGTCAAACCCGCCAACGAAGCGAGACGATGTTAATATATCGGAAGAGCTCTTTGCATCTCGAAATTATTTTTCAAACGCAAAGTATAGGGCCCGTTTCAGCCGAATGCGGATGACATCAGTTTCTTTTCCGTTTTTATAATCTAGCAAAATGCGTGCGATTACATCCCAGTGTTGATTCTAACATTAATAAATTGCACATGCAGTTTTCACGTTTCCACACAGCATACGATATTAATTGCGATATCCACTAGATATCCGAGGGATATCTCAATAACCGTAGGATCTCCATGGGATCGCATTATGTCCAATTGGACATGTGGATCACTCTTAAATATCCTCAGGATAAAGTGTACTGTGTGGGTTAATTATTACCACTTCACTTGTTGCCTTAAAAAAAAACATTTTTTTAATTTTATCAAATAATACATCACGTGCGGAAAAATATCTAATGTAGAAGAGTAAAATATTGTAATTAAAGAATAACAATGTCGTAATATATCTTGCAAATTACAGATTAAAACGATATGGCAAAACAGGAATTTTCAGTAAGAAGGACTTCTATCTTTCTCCACATCTTTGATATTAGCATATTGGTTATTAAGTTTCTAACTTAATACATTTTTTTACAAAAATACGAATTACGAAATAACCAAGGTAATCATATTAGTTGAAATGTACATAAGTATGCGATTTTACAGAATGCAAGCAATACACAAAATAAATGCGCGATTATTACTCCAGATATATGGATCTCATTCAATTGATCCATGGACAACAATTACTTACACGATACATACTATACTAGTTGTCGATTCAGTTACGATGCGGTTAGAATGTAACACTCACTGTTTCCTATCTTCGCTGCAGCTGCATCTGCAACCGCAACGTACATCTTGCCTCGTCGATTATTCATCAATCGATTAACAAAGATGGGAAATTCAATTCTATGCATTTTACTTATTGTTAGTATTTATCAGCGTCTTTTACGAAAACGGAAAAATTTATCGCATAATGATAGCTTTATAAACAAAATTATAAGTAACAGTAAGTAATATAATTAGATTAAATATAAATTAAAATAACATGTGTGTACATATATTATCAAACATGCAAATATATCATCAAATGCAAATTAAAAACATGTACATATCATTAAACTGTAGTAATTAAACTGAAACAAAGTTGTATTTATTTATTATTAATAATTTATTAGTATTAAGTTAAAATATAATTTAGTACATGGTTAGATTAAAAAGTGCAATAAACCCTAACAGCACAGAACATTGCAACAACATTGCAGCAATATTGGCAATATTGCTGCAATGTTGCTGCAATGTTCTGTGCTGTTAGGGAAAGTACACAATAATATCATTGCTCTAACTTATTTCTTATAACCTCTTCTAGCAGAGAGAAATATTGTTTCATAATTATATTTTAATTAGTACATGTTAATTGTATTAATTAGCATATAATATATATATAAAATATATAATGTTATATCTCTAGTACAATATATGTATATATTAAATTTGTGCTCAACTTGTCAAGTTGTTAAAATAAAAGAATGTAATTACATATATATGTATATGAGGACTATCAAACATTGTAAGAAATCTGTATTTTCTTGTAATGTTTGATTGCTGATAGTTAAAATTATGACATGTAATCAAAATGTAATTAAAGTGTAATTTTCGTAATCAGCGCACAAATAAATATATATTTATATTGACATATTTTGTTTGTTTATAATTTATGCAATGCTTTAAACAAACAACAATAGCAGTACGACTTACAAAATTTAAAATAATTAAAATAGTAAAAGTGACAGATAAGAGTCAGGCACGGTAGGTAGTGCATAATTCGAATTAGTGCACTATTTGTCACTTTTATTATTTTGATTGCTTTAAACAAAAATTGGAACATCGAATTCCTTGTCATGCATCATATTTTGGTGAAAGTTATCAAAGTGAGGAGTCATTATTGTAACATTTATTCTGTGATAGGACACGCAATTTCGATCCCTAGAATTTAAATTATTAATATTATAGTGCATATGCACACATTACATTCATTACTTAATATCATTTTATTTACAGTGACACTTACAAATAAACCTTTTAATTACTTTTATATATCTTACTTCTTTCCGTTTATCTTTTCATATCTTACATGCAAACATATAAATTTAAAACATATAGATTTTTTAACTACCTAATTTTCTTTTTTTATGCTTCTTTGAAAATAATAATTGTGGGATAATGTCCTGTTCTAAATGACTGTTATTTAAAAACACAAGAATTTCTAAGATCCAAAATATCGTAGTAAAATGATACTACTGACGACCGTTCCACCATCCCGCAATTTTTCCGTTTAACAAATCATAATTTAATTCGGTATTCCTATGCCGTATGGTCTTCGAAATTTATCAGAGCCGAATGACGGTGCATTAGCGATAGAAGAGTACGGAAACGAGATGAGGGTAACGAAACGAGGGTGGAAAATCGAGAGGAAGCGCTGACTAACCCTCCGTCTTTAAATCCTCCTTTTCCTCTCCTCCCTCTTTTCCCTTCTCCCTTCTCTCACCCCCTCCTCATTTCCTTCTCCAATGAGGCCCCTCAAGACGCGATAACGAATCAATTGAAATCTGAATCGAGCCCGAATTCAGATAAGTAGAACCTAGACGCCAACTAAATAGGTAAGAAACTGCGATGAGGATAATGAGGATTTAAGGACTGGCCTGTCAACCAATTTATCCTGCGTTAAGTCTCTCTGCACTTATGATTATACTATGACAATTTTGTTAAGAAGGAATCAACGAAAAAGTAATTCAAGAACAATTTTGCACTGAAATAATGATACTGAAATTATAACATTATTTTATGCTATCAATTTCTTGACTCTTGACGAAACTTTTCGGCACTTTGCTTAGATATGAAAACTGAAACGAATAAATCAACGACTTGAGATCCCCTATAGCGAAGCGAACTGTTCTAATCATCATAAAAAATTTCAAACCAATTATTTTATCGTCAGTTGTAGAATGTCCCTGAGACGCATCACGATTCTGGATACGAATTCTTGAAGAATCGGCTGTCGCGCCTTGCCGACATCCATTACTTCCTCGTGGTTTGCTTCGCCGTGATCTTCGTACTCAATGACGCACTGATTAGTGATTAAACTGAATGTGAACACGGTGAGATCGCAATGCCGGGCGGTGATCACCTCATGAACCGTGGACATGCCTAAACATTGACATCACGTGTGTTATTGTTATTATACATGAAAATATCTGTATGTACACTGTACACTGTTAAAAAAGATACATCTAGATGTGTATAAGAGACAGGTAATAATACATATTTTCGATTAAAAATGAGAACATTTGTATATGAGCAAACAGATGAGCATAGTAATATTACTGCTCGATACTTTTTTTTTCGAAATACCACTCCTTTAATTTTCAACTTTGTATTTGAAATTTCATTTACGGTATCTGCATAAAAACTTCCTATATTTTATATTATTTTCAATACAGATTTTTTAACAGTGTAGAGAAAAATGTGTATATATATATACACTGAAAAAAAAATAAGGTTGCCACAACCATAATTCGTCCAACAAACATAGTGAATGTTGAGACAACCATAGTGAATGTTGAGACAACCATAGTGAATGTTGAGACAAACATTCACTATGTTTGTCTCAACATTCACTATGTTTGTCTCAACATTCACTATGTTTGTTGGACGAATTATGGTTGTGGCAACCTTATCGTTTTTTTCCGTGTATATATATATAATGTAAAGAAATATAATTTAACACACAAAAGCACAACTAAGTAAAATTTATTAATTAATTAAATTAATAAGTAAAATTCGCAATATAAGGAAAAATAAATTTAGGTGTAAAGAAAGTGAAAGAAAAAACTAACACTCTAAATTATTAATAATTATATACATATATATATATTTTTTTTAAGCAGTTAAAAATACAACTGTTTTCAACAGTTTTATAAGAAGTACTAATTTTATCATTACAGAGGTCATCCCGTTGTCTTATTCATTCCATAGATTTAATTGCTCCACCCGGCGTCATGCAGATAAATGGGCGTGTAATTGCAAAATAGATTAAATCTATCGCAAGTTGTTTTGCAAATAACATAAAAATTTAATTGCTTATCTATGAATCAGCATATATGTAATATTATACGAACTCGGATATCAGCTCAGTTGTGACATCAGCACTGAATGTCTCTAACAGGATTTTGTACTGTGACATTTATTGGTATTCTTAATGATTAGAGTGTCACTTGTGTGATAATAACAATAGAATTAATATAATTTCGTATTTTTCGATTCAAGTATATGAAATACTATATATTTCTTCAATAGTATTAATTAATATTATTAAACTAGACCAAATATCAAAATGTTTTTATGAATCGCATATTTGTCATGTAATATAAAATATAAGCAAATATTTTTTCTATAACTGTTAAATAATTTGGGATTGGAAGGATTAAAAATATGAGGCTTTGACGATATCCACACAGCACACTTTATTCTGAGAATATCCCAGAGTGATCCACATGTCCAATTGGACATAATCCGATCCCACGGAGATTCTACGGTTATTGAGATATCCTTCGGATATCTAATGGATATTGCAATATCGTGTGCTGTGTGGGTAACGTCAGCGTTATAAGCAAGTAATGCATTTAATTCCTAAATGCTTATAGGCTCAAGTAATTAAGAAATGGACAACGTACCAACTGCATCGACGCCGACCATTCGCAACATCTTCAACTCTGCCACCGTCTCGAAATTCGGTCCACCCAAACACGTGTAAACTCCCTTGTGTACAATATCGCCAATACCCATCTCTTCAGCTACCTGTCTACCGATCTCCATCAGCGTAGCGTTGTAGGCTTTGTTCATGGGCGGAAATCGAGGACCGAATCTGAGAAATAAAGAAGTAAATATGTTCAAAACAGAAGAGAATACCAAAATAATAAATAATAAATAATAATTGGGCAATAAAATTATAATTTTTATAGTCTGAATGAATATTTTAGAGAGGTTTGCTTTGTTTAATTTCTTGTCTTTGTTGAGAAAGAAGGAGTAATACGTTTCCTGAATTTGTTCTAGATAAAAACACTACAAAGATTGATTAAAAAACTGTAGAAATTTACATTATTAACAAATTTATAACAATTTCGTTGTGGTTTCTACAAATAAAAATATTATCGAAACTCGTCCAATCTATAGATGACCCAAAGAAGAAAAAGAGGAAGAAATAGCGCGACTTGTAGAAAGAATAGAATTGATTTATTTCATTGGAATAACCTCTCAAATATTGATAACCGGATTGATAAACTATTTGCACCGATTGACGTATTTGCTCTGTAAAGTCTTTCTGTATCTATGTTTTACCTTATCTTCCCTTATCTAACTTATCTCTACTTCTTCTCCATCCGGTCCTGCTCGTTATTTTGTCTACTTATTACATTATCTCTTATTGAAATTTTCATTTCCGAATCTTTTTACAAATGATTCCGAATCTTTTCTTAACCAGCTTTTTTCCGCTGCTAGTTGAATTCATCTTTATTTCCAAGCCGAATCAATGTAATTTTTCGTCACGGTCGATCGTAAAGACATCACCTTACCGAAATTTTCTTAAACAATTTCCTATAACTTAACTACTTATGTCATGTATACCGGAAAAGAAATTTGCACTCTGTGTGAATCCCACCTGTCATCATTTGGCCCTTGAAGCGGGTTGTTACCGGCAAATCCCATCATATTCACATGATCCTTCACTATCATAATGTCACCTACTTTGTAGGTGGGATTTAGACCGCCGGCCGCGTTCGTAGCGATTAGATGAGTCACACCTACCAGCTTCATCACTCTCACCGGCATGGCACACTACAAATATATATATAGCCATTGCCATATTTTAATAAATACAATACTTTTACATTTGTTTTACAGTCTGTCAAGTAAGAGCGTGGTCGGGTTAATTTATAAAAAAATTATTAAATAAAATTTTTAAATACATATATGCATTGTACTCGATGAGAACAAGGATGCAATTATGTCAATAATGCGTCCAGTCACCACTGGCGTCGATAATTGCCTGGCATCTCCGAGGCATGCTTTCGACCAAATTGAGGGCGTATTCTAGCGGCAAGGAATAGAATATTATATCCATTAGGAATAGAACCAGCGTGCCCATATAGAACATTCATCGGTAAAAATTATATTGCTAAAATCTCGATTGATGTTCTCGTGCGCCCAAGCGAGTCGCTTCGTCACATGTTTTTCGGTCAACAGAGGTTTCTTCATTGTGTTGCGCCATTTCAGGTCATGAGCACGAAGATGGGTTTCGTACAATATATATCTAAACCTTTTCGCTTTAATTTTGCTTGTCCTTGACGCAGTGTTAAAGCAGGATTCCGCGAAAACAAATTCACTATTCTTTTTTCGTCTTTTTTGTCCAATTTGCCTATCGAGCCACGTTCCGGTAAATTATCGACATTTTTTGCCACATTATATCGCTATATCCACTTCTGTACGAATGCTTTCGACTTTCTCGTGTATTTAGCAGCCGCTGATTGCGACATTTTCGGACCTTTCGGGTGGGTGCAAAGGAATAACACAGCCTCGTAGCGCGACGCGTATTTGACACTCATGACGCTTAACGTATTTCTCTTTCAGAAAGTCAACGACAATTGAATCTTTCTTGACAGTGCATCAAGGACAAAGTTTCTCTATATCGGCTTACGAAAGATTTAGGGCGATACCTTTTACCAGCTGTGAGTAAGGCCGACTACGCTTTTACTTGACTGACTGTATACTCAGATTGAAATTGTAATCATTAAAGATAAAATTTAATCATACCTTCCAGAGTGGATAACCTTCGTAATAATGAAATCTGCCCTGCATGCACATAACTGGTACACCTTGCAGATAACCGAAAACCATCTGACCGGTATGGCCTTTTACCGTGGACACCGGAAAGTGTGGAATTTCTTCATAGGGGAAGCATTGCTTGTCCACGAGAGATTCCGCGATCGAACCTGGACACAACTCGTTTTGCTCATATGATCCTGTTTAGGAATAAACAAAGCTGTGATAGGATAAACCATCACCGCAAAGCCGTTTAGAATTGTGTTTAAAGCAACATAAACCATTATTAAATTCCTTTATTAATAATCTTCAATCAACAAATCTTTTCCGGAGAGCTTATAATGTAGAAGACTTAGACGGTAAACAATCAGAAAAATTTTAGGGAAATTATTTATACTCCTTTTAAAGAATAGAGCAAGTGATACATAAATATTATTAATTACTCTGATATATTCCATTCTAAAGACCTTCTAATATGCCTCGTCGATCCTTAATCCTTTCTTGAGGCCATAATCATTACCAAGAAAAGCTAACAAGTTAATTTATTTCTGATGAAAATTTTCTTTATTTATATTTTATAATAATTTTATTTTCACACGCACGTGCAATACACACGTACGTTTGCACAGTCAAATATGGCTATTCGTGCTTTAATGATTTCTTTCTTAACGCAATTAAAGTTATTACGTGACAATGTAAACAGGATCAGAACCAGATAGCTGTGTTTAATGCTAAGCAATATATAAGCGTGAAATCAAGGCATGACATACGGCATACATACAAGCGTGGAATCGTAATTAGGCAGACATTATTAATTTTGCTGTAGTAATAATATTAAAAAAATATTATACAAACAGTAGTACATAAAAATGTCATAAAATGTCTACATTTTAAAATTATTTATCAGCATAATTAATTTTGTATCAGCTTATCTTTTTAATTACAATCTATAGAATTGACTAACGCAAACCTGCGATAAATTAACTTCAGAAGCACTGTACATATTAAAATAAACAATATACATATATGAATTTAGAATATTCTTTCGTTATTCTTTCGCGTTATTCTTTCTTATAAAAATTTTTGAATAATGTCAAGTAACAATTTTTTTACCAAAACCATTTTATCCAAAATAAAGACAATGGAAAGTATCAGTTAAACTTACAATTAATTAAATAAACGAAGACCTAAAATTCATAAACTTTCAAATATTTGAATCCACCAAAATATTGTTACATATTGACACAATGTGCAGTTATTAATTTTGGATTAGTAATAGATTAGTTGTACCGATTTATATTGGCAATGAATAAAATTATATATTTTGATAATCCAATTATATATACGAATCGTGTACACATAAAGTACCTACAAGAATAAGTATATGCAATATCACTAACCCATTCCCGAACCGCATATAATTCCTATTTTCGGCCTAATCTTGATGCGATCCAACAAGTACTGTGCTGATTCCTGCAATATTTCGAAGGTGTACCTGAAAGACATAATATTCATTCCATATTTATTGTAATAAATGTAATAAGTGCACGTAGTGAATTGTTCAAAATCGAGCAGATATCTACATTACTTATACAGGGTGTTCCGCACAGCTCTTGACACCGGTTAAGGGAAGATAGAAGGGATCGAGATAAACAAAAAAGTCCTGTACCATTTTGCGATATTCACAATGGTTAACGAGATATTAAATGTTAAAGTCGTACGAATGAGAGCGCGTGGAGGGAAGTAGGACGGCTCAGTGTATCGGCACAGGCGAGATAAGGCTCGAGCGGGGATGGATATCCGGCGCGGTGCGGCGAGATGTGGGTGTGGCTATGGAAGCAGCGTGCTGCCCTTCCCTTCGCCGCGCGCCGGGTATCCACCCCCGCTCGAGCCTTATCCCGCCTGTGCCGACACACTGGGCCGTCCTACTTCCCTCCGCGCGCTCTTATTCGTACGACTTTAACATTTAATATTTCGTTAACCATTGTGAATATCGCAAAATGGTACAGGACTTTTTTGTTTATCTCGATCCCTTCTATCTTCCCTTAACCGGTGTCAAGAGTTGTGCGGGACACCCTGTATATGATAGGAACGTAATATAAGAAACCGACACAACTGGCAACGATTATATAAAATTTATTTCGACGTTTCGACCATGGGTTGTGGTCCTTTTCAAGTACAATTCAACTAGACTAGCGATAACATTTCAAGCTAAAAATTAAACATATTAAGCATCAGAAATTATAAAATTGAAAAGAAAAAGTCTAAAATAAAGACTTATATGTAAAGCGCGTCCAAGTGAGAAAGAATAAATTAAATATAAAATGTCATTGTGTTGTAAAATTATAAAATTACAGAAGGATAACTTGTTAAGAAACACCAACGGTATCTCGCAGAAGATTGACGTAGTAGAATGACAAAGGCACAATAACGCAGTAGATCAATACCCATATTATGTATTATTTATTATTAAATCGTACGTAAGCTTTAGTTAAATTATCTGTGTCTCTCTGTAGGTTAATTATATTATTATACTTTTTGATAAAGAACATTTCAGCTATCTCGCGTTTTCGCGTGTGTCTCTTCTTATGCAAAATCTCAGGTTTAACCCAGTCAAAATCGTGATTATACGTAAAGGCGATGTTGACTGATCACCGACAGACTACTGGTGTGTTTCTTGATATCAGCTTGGTGTTCCCTAACACGAGTTTCAAGATGTCGTTTAGTTTGTCCGATGTATATAGCGTTACAATGTTTACAATTAATTTTGTATACCAGTTCAGTTTGTCTTTTGGTATTCAAAGAATCTTTTCCTTTTTTTGATAACGCAATCAAGTTTGTTAGGAACAAGATAAGATACCTTAAGACCATAATTTCTCAACACACGAGAAACATTATGACTCAATCCTTTAATATAAGGAATAGTTATGAAATTATGGTCTCTATGAGTACCAGCAGTCTCTCCGTTATCATCAGTATTATGGTTGGTATCGTCGCGATTTTTTAATTGATTGAGTCTAATTGATTGAGTCTAATTGATGACATGTGCAGGAAAAGAATTATTTGTAAGTATGTTTTTCACGGTATTAATGTTGGAATGGTGAAAACGTTTGTCAGCCAGCAGAATCGCACGATCAACTAAGTTGGATATGATATTAATCTTGTATTTATGTGGATGGCTCGAAAAATAATTAATTAACGGCCAGAAAATGTAAGCTTTCGGTACCAATTAGTTAATAAAATCTTGTCTTCTCTAATAATTAATGTATCTAAAAAACTTATAAAATTGTTTGCCTCAGTTTCATGTGTAAATTTAAGTTGAGAGTGGTAATTGTTAAAAATCGTAAGTGTGTCATTAACTTTTGATTTAAGAATAGTGGTAAAAATGTCATCCACATATCTACAAAAAATTGGGACATCAAAGTCAAGTCAGCAAGACTCAAGGTCGTCCATCACAATGTCTGCTAAAAGATATTAATTGTAACCTAATATTCCTACATACTAAAATCAAAGAAATTGAATTTCAGCTTTTTTCACAATTATCTGAGCAACTAGCTAACAATTTCATTAAACTTAACAATGATAAAGCGATTAGGCACAGTATGATATTAAAAAAAAATTGATTGAGAAATTCAACAGAGCCCTTGCTAAACAGAATGCTTTGTATAATTCTTTTTTAAACACTGACCGAAGTAAATGGCTAATTAATATTAGCAACAAACGAATTCCTGACTTTGTAATTAACATTCTTAGTTTAGGTGAGAAGTTTGGTTTACCAATTATTATTACATCTATACAATCGATATAAATTTATAAATGTAAATACTTGAAATGTTGAGATGACTCGTAGTTTTGCATAACTTTGTTAGTTCAGATTTTACAACTTTTAAGTTTGATCTTATAAATCAATCCGTGCGAGCGAGCTGTGAGGCAAGAGGGTTACGAAGTAACTCTCAGACCCGCGGCCGCGGTCGAACATGGCGCCAGACGCCTTCCCTCTGCTCCGATATCACAGAGACATATTAAAGCGTACTCGACAGATTGGTACTGATTAAGCGGACGTCGTACCCGTTGCTTTAGCTTACACGATCGCGCAGCTATATTAAACGTCCCATCATAATTGCATGTAATTGCGTACCTAAGCTTTGCGGTAATGACAACTATGGAGACCAGCCACCGCCGTGTATAATTCATATGGTACGAGTAGTTTTAAAAGTTGAATATTGCAAGTACGATTACTTGCGATATAACGAGTTTAATGTTTTATCATAATTACTACATATACTTACAGTAAAGGACAGAAACGCACGAGTTGTGCGTCATGTGTGTTCACACACCCATTAGTTGACACAAATACATAGCGCATTCTTCGAATGTATTTAAAATTATATTAAAATTATATATTAATACAAATATATTACATTACGTATTTCTATTTCTAATGGAACGATCGGGGTCAAAATTTTCTATCAAGCTACGCAAGATTTTAAATAAATATCTCATTATTATCATCAATTTCCCCGCAAGTTTTTCGAAATAAGTTATTTTCAATGCGCATCTCGATAATTAATTAGAATCAAAAATCCTTATACGGAAATATCGGAATGATTATATTAATTGTAAGTTATAAACGATTAAACATTCACACGCGAAATAAAATTGGTGCGCTCAGGGTCGTAAATACACGTTTGCGCATATTATTACATTCACTCTATTAATTTTCATAGATTAACTGACATTGAGTCTTATCGCATGGCTGATCTTGTTCTTTCATCTTGTTACGTAAATTGTTACACAGTGTTGTTGCAGAGTGTGACAATTATTTTAAATTGAAATAAGATTTAAATTTATAATTTGTATGTCATCTTAATTATTCCTTAGAAAAAAATTTCCAACAGAAACCTGATTTTACTTCCGGGTACAATTCCACATGTAATATATGAAATATGCAATAGGGAGATATATTCAGCGAGATAAAGATAAATAGGTGTATCGCGCGTGCTTTGCCATTTTTTTCAAATTAATTAATATTAAACTTATTCTTAACGCAAATAAAATTCTTTGATATTTGCCGAACTGTCAAGAGTCATAGAAAGGAGTAATAAAATGCAAATATTGACATAACATACCTTTTTAAAAGTGGATAATTATTTTATTTTTTAATGGCACTAAAATCCAAATTATAGAGCGAGAGAGAGAGAGGCGGGGGTCTTTTTTCTTCTGTGGTTCCACAGTTTTTCTAAATTCTTAAAGTTTCGAACCTTGAGTCTCGAATTCCTTGGTTTTATACGAATTCTTAAATTAAACAGCTCTTATTAGCTCTTAATTGTTAGATTCTTCGAAATTTAGATTTTCTAGTCAGAAATTCTTAGAAATTCTTCTTCGACATTTGAATACTCTTGAGCGCTCGCGACTTTCATCTTGTATCTTGAATCCTAAAAATTGTATGTCATAAATTAAATAAAATCGCTTCGCATTTTGTAAAATTACCAACATCAAAATGGCCAAATGGCCGCAAGTTTGAATTACTACGCTCGGGTTGTTATGTGCGCGCTCGTTCACTTTAATTCACGGAAATTTTGTGTGTGCACTGTGCACTTGCGCGCGTGCGTGTGCATACACGATAGATGAGTTCTGCGTGAATCTGGCATACACGGTGTAACTAAAATACCGAAAGAGAAAAAAAGCATAAACAAAAATATGTTTATCATAAATATATTTATTTACAAATGCATCAGTATGCCTACAATATATATATATATATATATATTACTTTAATATGAAAAAAAATTTAATTAAGAATTAGAAAACGTTTACTCCTTTGTCTATATTTTGTCTACCTTTAAACATTATAATGTAAGAAAATGCTGTACATACTCTATTTCACGTTTGTGTCGCTTTTAGTCTTTTATTTCTAACGTTATTAACACGTTCGCCACCACACATCAGATATGTGTGACACGTTGAGAATTTGCCTGTTTAATCCATTCCATGTATGCAAACATACACTACATTCAATAAAATTACTAAAAATGTAACATAGTTTGTAGCGGAGATTTTTCCAATCTGACCATGGCTGTTGATGTATCACAGTCAACAGACAAAAAAATAGTCGAACTAATGTGTCATTCGCGATTATATTAGTCATTCAAGGTAAATGGATCGCAACTGATTTATCCGTAACTAATTTTCTCTACCTCGAGAAAACGTATCGTGACGAATTGGAAGCAACTTTTTTATTTTAAATTAATATACATTGAAATATTCCGGCAGAGAGTGTCGATCGGCAGAATAATATGTGCATATATGTATGTACATACTGTGTGTATATGTATATAACTCTTATATAATTTTTAACAATTCTACATTTGCACCTTTTTGCTTCTCGTTTTACGTTGCTTTAATGAGGGACGCTCTAACTTGTTTAAGCCGCAACTACAAGACCGCGAAATGGCTTACAACTTTTTCCTGAGCACCACGTACATATTCGCGAACGCATTTCGCATACGCGTATGTATTCCGATGCATGATTTGTAATACCCCTGAAGCCTATGTTACGCATTTAGCTTAAATCCGCTACTATTTGAGCTTGCCGGTAGTTTAGCAGGTAACCGCATCGTTTTGTACCAGTTTCAGAGCGAAATTACATCGAATTATAGTGAGCGCGCGAGCGCGCCCGGAATACTTCGTTCATTCGATTTGCGCCATATTTGTGAGAAGTAGAATTAACTCAACTAATTTCGCGATACTGGTAATCGTCAGTAGCCAGCAATAAAATATCATATTTGCACACATCTTATTGTTAGCTCACATTTGTCAGAGATTCTTTTATATTCCATATATGTATATCTTACAATTGGAATTATGTCATCTCATGTTTAAAGTAAAGGTTTATCTCTCTTTAAAAGTAGCTTATCTTTAGTTAATTTCAAGTAGACTCGATAAAATTTTAATTACTTACAAAGATATTTAATATTAAATGTTGTTACCAAAGTTGAAAAGATATGGCTTTCAATAAAGCTTCTACAAAACTGCATGCAAAATATCCGTCAATATTTCTCTCTAAATGCTTCTTATATAAAATATCTTATATCTCTTTAGATCGATTAACGTCGAGGATATTAGAAATTCTATGAGAAACAATTTAAATGGGACTTACGTATGTCGCGCATGCTTCGCATTTGTTTGCAGCACATCGTTATTGGTCAATCGTTTGGCAATCGGGAAGCTGTCGTGACCATTGGTGGTTTCCGGAAACGGCATTTTCAACCGAATAACAGCGAGCGAAACAAGGATCACTTAAAATCGAACGATAACGATTGATAAAGAAACTAATAAATAAGCAACTAATCGATCAATCCGCGTATATATATCGCGCGCTCACAAGTGGCTGGCGTGACTTTCGTGAGCCTATTTTATAGAGAAGTTCAAACGCGAGTCAAAAAAAAGTAAGCGCGAATGAACCTACCAATGGTCTTGGACACGCATAAGCGCGTCGACCAATCGGCGAACGTACAAGTTGTGGCGCACGGGGTGCTCGCGCGGTATGAGGATAGGAGGAAGAAGTGGGAGGAAGGAGACATATACGATAACCCGTTACAGAGCAAGTGGTGTCCAATTATTGTTATTTGTTTCGACAACGACATTGACGTCGACGAAGCGCGAAATCTAGCGCAACGCAACGCAACGTCGGAATAATATTCCAGTTGACGAATAAACCGATTAAGTTTAGCTCGATAAATGTAGAAACACGCGCGCTTGGGGTATTATTAAAAATACTGCCTTAACGAAATAAAGGCACATTTAAAGAGAAATAGATAAAGATCTACATTAAAATATCCACCTCTCCAGAAACGTTAATCTATTATAGTTTAAATGATAGTTCAAATATAGGGATATTAAGTTAGTAGTAGTATTAAATTTAATTGCAGATTTCAATTTATTTGCTGTCTGAGCTATCTCCGCATTTGCTAA
>NJRP01000083.1:808726-835384 GCA_003063835.1 Aphaenogaster floridana | reverse complement strand
CCGTAAAAATTGGCCAATCGTAGTCGATTTATACAAGAATTGGCCAATACCAATGGCCAATTTTTACGGTTACGGCTATTATAAACCTTTAGATTTGAAATAGCCGCGTACTGGAGCCAAAATGGCGGCACTATTGCGGTACTTTATATATATAGTGACTTTACGTTCGGGCAGGTTAGGGTCCTAAGATCCTAACCTGACCCACCTGACCTGGCCCGTTCCGGTTTAACCTCTTCTAGATTTTCGTCAGCGCTAATAAATAACATAATGTGTTACTGAGCGTTCCACTCGTGTAAAGTACGAGTGTAGTCTCGCGACATGTCAGTCAAGCTCTTGCGCTATCTCGCCAACGATTTTATTCCGAGGGGTCAGCATGTTCGTCACGGCCATCGGTTGCGGGGGAAACCGCCGACTGTCGCCCGCACCCTGAAGCAGCGCCTGGAGCAGCTCAATAAAAAGGACCCGACGTTGGATTTCAAGGTAGATATCGGCTTTCCGGTCACCAAGATCACCAGACGCTCGATAACGAGTGCCTGGACGAGCGAAATCATAGCGCGCAGGAACGATGCCGACCTGGAGAAATTGTCACGCACCAGGAAGCTGTTGGTGGATCTGCAGACGGTGAGAGAGGACTGGTTGCGAACCAACGGGGTCTCTCACGTTCATAGACTAGCGAAACACTACGGCGTCTATAACGACCTGTATGGAGACGCCTATTTCATGCCAACGGTTCCGCTGGACGTAAACTACGAGCTGGCGGACGACAAACTGGTAAGGGTTTACACAGGTAACGTGATCAAGCCGAGCGAAGCTTCTAAGGCACCTGACGTGACGTACAACGCAGAGGATGAGTCACTGTGGACTCTGATAATGAGCACCCCAGATGGAAACTTGACTAGCGCAGACAACGAGTATTGTCACTGGTTTGTCGGCAACATTCCTGGGAATCGTCTGAAGGAGGGAGAGGAGTTGGTGGATTACCTGCAACCGATATCGCCGTACGGCATTGGGTACTGCAGATATATCTTCGTGCTTTACAAGCAAGAGCATCGCATAGATTTCTCAGAATACAAAAGAACCAAGCCCTGCTTTAATCTGAAGGAGCGTGATTGGAGAACGCAGGACTTTTATAGAAAGTATCAGGATCAACTGACACCTGCTGGTTTGGCGTTCTTCCAATCGGATTGGGAGCCTTCGCTCAAGGAATTTTATTACAACACGCTGAAAACAAGACTACCGGTATTCCGGTACGATTTCCCTAAACCGTACATAAAGAAGCAGAAGTGGTTCCCCTTGAGAGAACCCTTCAATCTTTATCTGGACAAATACCGCGATCCCAAAGAGATAAGAAAGGAGTTTCTATTGAGGAAATTGAAGAAAGTCCATCCCTTCAACGGGCCAGAGCCATCAAAGAAATTCCCGTTGGCCCATCGTGAATATAAATACATACCTTCCTGGCTGAAATTCGAGATGATAAAGAAGAGGCTGGGATACGGTCGTGTGAACGACATTGAAGAATACTAGATTGATACTAATTGGTAACGCAGCATATTGTACAATAAATGAAAGTTGTTTTTAAACGTTGCATTTTATTGTGATAAAACCTGACGCGACAAGTTATTCCGGTTTTAGGTGCACCTCTAAAATCTGCCTGCTTTGGTGCTTGATGTCTGCCCGCGTCGGAATAGTGACGTCGATTATCTCATGTTCAACCAGTAGTCCTGTAAAATGATATGGCTTGTATGAAGAGGGTCGATAAAATTATCAATGCGTTACAGATAAAAAAGATAATTTACCAATCTGTTCCTCTTCACCGGTTCCAAATATCAAACCGGAATTGTAATTCGATACATAGGTGTGATAAAGATCCCGAGCTTCGTCTTCCTTCTGCACGAGATCGAAATTACTAATACCAAAGAGAATGCTAATTTTTCGGCTGATCTTCGACAGCAGTACTAAAACTGAAACCGGTAAATCACGAATAAATTGCTATTCTTAACTTAATGTTTGCTAAAGGAACAGAGAAAGATTGAATCCATATTTAATTAATAATTATAACTTTTTTTTACCATCGGTATCCATTCCTTCGACCTCTGCTAGCACGTCGCGTTCCTCCGCATCTTCTTTATCGGTGATCATCGGTTCTTTCTTATTCCCGTCTTTGACTAACTTCTTCGCGCCTTTGCCACTGTGTTTGACGCGAAGCAACATCATGTTCATACTCTGTAAGGCTGCTCTGATATTCGTGAGCAATTCGCCATGAGCTTTTATCTGTTCCTTAAGATCCTTCTCACGTTTCTTTTCGATTTCGATTTGTTCCAATATATCTTGTGTACCGTTTATCTTATACCTGAGATTTTGAAATTATTCTTAATATTGATTATCATAAGATTAAAAATATATATGCCTATTAATCAAATATCAATAATTAATTGTATTCCTTTCTGATATATTAACTATGTTTAATACTTTATCTTGTAACAACTATTTACTGTTCTGTTGCAGTTTTTGTAGAATGCTTGAGACCCTCGAGAACTTGTAGAGCTTGATTTTTTTTGCTCAATAAAAGATCGCGGTTCTTTATGTTGATATCTAATCGTGCTAGCAAAGCTGTCTTCTGCTCAGATTGATTTTCAAGCCTGATCGCAGGAAGGAAATATTTTACAGTAATTGGGGATATTATATATAAATTATAAGAAAAATATATACGCGGAAACCAAAATAGAATACCTTGATAGCAGGTCATGATATGAACGCACGAATAGAGCTTCTTTCACTTCAATGCAGACATCTTCCAAATGTGCTAACTGACTTTCTAATATCTTGTTGGCGAACACGTCGGTGTCTCTTCTCGCAAAAACGTGATTGCTCTGTAAATTATAAGGAAAAGAATACTTGAGTGAATCTCTTTATCATATAAATCATCATTGAGAAGAGAAGTATTATATTTTATAATTTATATTTTAAAACTCTATAAATAACATATATCTACTTTAAGTATAAATTTTTTAACTAACTTAGGTATTTTTATCAAAATTTTATTGTAGGTGTCATCTTTTTTACAATTTTTGCACAAAGAGGAAGCAACAAATCTATACAGTTTGATCTTTTTAGAATTACTCACCTCAACGCGCACCAATGATTGTGCGTAAGCCCACAAATCCTTCACCTGACAATGTACAGTACTCAACATTTGTTCTCTGATTTTCATATTACGCAAGACGACTCGAGACATTCGTTTATACTTCTGTCTGATGTCGTCTAGGTTTTCCGCTGCCAGCTGACCCATCACTGTCACCCTCAACATCGTTTTGCATTGGGATGATTGATTCTCTTTCAAAATGTTCAACAGGGTATCGAAAAATATCGCGTCCTACAAAGATTTCGTAGGAACGAGAAATGATGCGATCATGCGAAAGATCTTTGAATTATTAGATTCTTCATATTAGATTTTAAGACACAGATACTGTTTCCAGTGTCACTTGTATTTAATGATGTGATGGTCCAACATTTACTTTTCTCAGGATATTTAACATCGAGCAGTATGTAGAATATATGTCTTTTGCCGCGTTATGTTTCGCGATGGATCGCTGTAATTGCGCTACCAATCGTTGCTGCTCACAGTTCGGTAGATATTCGCTTTGTTCCTCGAGTTCAGTTGAAAAAACGTTGCATTCCAGCTTGTCATTCAGCGAACGAGCAAATCTTTACTTTATGGCTCAAAGTTAGCGCGAAACGTATACACAAATCGTAATAATACATATTAAGTACATAAGAAATGCCATAATGTTATTACAATATAGTAATATATACTCTAACAAGTTTAATGTTATATTAGAATTATATGAGAATTATATTAGATTTATATTAAATATAAGAATTATATTAAATACGTAAGCACTTTACACTAATTATTATTCTGTCATATTACTATTATATAGTAAATACTCAACATTATACCGTGTAAGGATCAGATTCTACCTGTAATTCAACACCTTGCTTCAATTTTCTCTTTTTTTCATAGTAGAGCTTGTCCAAGAGTCGACGTTTCAAATTACAATCTTGATGCACCGCCGCATAAATTTCCTACAAGACAAGATTTTCGTATTACAGTGCATTCTGCAGAATTATCCTACAGATTTATCGCGAGAAATTCGAATCTTTTTTTAATTCAAAGTCAACGTTGGTCTATTCTTACGGATGGTTTCAGGTGATTAAATGCCAAGTAAAATCTTCTGTGATCGCCCAGCAATCTGAGGATGTGTCGTTTACCGTCATCACGGAATTCATTGACAATTTCGCGATGTCTCTTAACATCTACTTCCAGGGATGTGATCTTCCTTGACACTATTGATTTCAATCTTGTTGCTTGCGACAGCTGTAGCTTCTTATCGCGTGCTGGATATATCGGAGTAATCAGGTATAGCTATTTAGAATATATATTCTTTACTGAGCTACTTTAAAAAGAACTTTATCTCAGAAATATCGAAAAGAGAGAGAGGAAGTCTTGCGCAATATTTTATCTTATCTGTGTCTAAAAATAATTCCATTCCAGCTACTGATACTAGGAATAGTAGCATTATAAATATAGTTTCATCTGTAAAAACGATTCTTTCTAATATCGTATAATCTAACATTATATAATCTATTTTAAAAGTAAAACATAGCTATTAATATTAATTCTAAAATAAATCGTGTTTTAAATATCTGTTTCTCTATCTAATTAAGTCAGAAGTAGATTGGATATATTGATTCCAATTCGTATAGAGAACAGATAATTATGCTTAAATAATTTTAAACAATGATTAACCATGCAACTTCAGAATTCGGCGATATCGACTTATTTTGTCCCTGATAAGCCATGTCTCCACTTGTATCTCTTTAGGAGCTTTCGCACGACCCATTTCCCCGATGTTCCTTCACTTTTGATGGATTGCAGCATTGAGTATTAAGCACACACACGCAAGCAAGGAAATTGTCATTATCCGATTAACTGCGTACTGAATTCCAGTTATTATGGCAACGAGTGCGGTAACTATGTCAGCTACTAACATTTTAAATACTCGTTTGGCATCTACCCTGTAGCGGGAGGAAACGGCATCGCGCTTCAGTATTAAAAATAAATGGAAATGATTGTGAGAAAATATTTATTAAGAAAAAGGGATTTGTTTTTATTAAAATCGTTGTACGTCTGGAAGAGAATTATAAACAAAATACTGGTCGTTCCATAGTCTACGTTTAACGCAAGATACTTCTTCCAGTGTGATCTACTCGTGATTATTTGTCGATTCGGTAAATCGTAACTGTAACTATATTCATCGCCTGATAATATCATTAACTTTACGTAACGTGTCTACCCTTCGAAACAAAGTAAGTGCTTCACGCAAGTTTCCACGTTTCTCTTAGTATCGATGCACGTTTGCTACCCGTATAATGAATATCGAATGTCCTTTGTCATAGAAGATAAAATAGCCCGTGAGAAACTCTTAGGAGTACTCGATGATCCGTTTTCGCTCTCACACCTCTTTGTAAGATCGGCAGGGTGGCGGCGGAGCGCTCCAAATGCCATTTTCCCGGCACGATGGTTTTTTCACCGGTTCCAGGGGAGTCACGTAGCCAGGCGAACACGTTACCTGTTCCATAAATTTTAGAATTATATTTCAATAATTTAGAAAAATCTATTTAATCATCATACATAAAATATTATTGAGCACTAAGATCTGCTATGACCGAATTTAGCCCGTTCTCGATTTTAATTGTGTTATACACTTCGCGGTTTTGTCAACTTTAATGTCTATTTAATCATTATTTATATTCTAATCTCCATTATTACGCGATAAACGAAAATCTGCTCGCCTGTATGTTATCTCCTGGTTTGTACCAAAATTTCAGAGGCGCGATTCGGCCATGAGGAGGATCACCTGGGTAAGGGCACCTTACCTTACCTGGAACATTGCATAATTGATTTGTTGTTTGAAAATCCTAACGATTTCAAAAAGGATCACATAGAGAAAAGAATATTGAATTAATTCCTTTAATACTTTTAAATAATTAATATTGTTTTGTCACATGAAATTACAGAACAAAATGGCGCAATCTTTTCACGCTAATTAATGGATTATCAATCGTACTTGAAGTGTTAGAATATCATAAAACTTGGTTATATAAGGACACTCACATACGGGCGGATCGTGAGACCAAGTACCGTTCTCGGTGCATATGGTAGCCGCTTCTCCTACCAATTGGTGACCTGGTTGACAGGCGAATCTCACTAAGGCGCCGACTTTGTATGTTCTACCGTGATTCTGCTTCTTATTTGAATATCGCTGCTCAACGATGCGTCCGCTTCGTGGCGTTTCCGGTACAGGACAAGTGATCTCTGCAAACGTTATCCTTTTGTTAAGTACAACATTATTTCCGTTAAAATTATGATTAATTTCACAAGAATTATTCTCATAATTAAAAAAAGTCAAGTCTAGAAAGAATCGAGCATTAACTGAACTTTAAATGTTTAGAATTTTGCAGTTTTTCAAAGAAGTTTTCGAGACACTCTCCCTTTTAGAATTATTATTACTAAGAATTCTTTAAAAATTGAATTGTTCCAAACTGTTTTACTTTGACAAGCCGGCATAGATCCATTCCACCTGCCGTCCCCTTCGCATGTCATACTCTGCGAGCCTGAAAGCTTGTATCCCCACATACAGGTGAAGACAGCTCTCTCGCCATAAGTATTATTGTGCTCGTTCAATTGTAGTAACGCATTGTCTCGGATATTTATCTCCGGACATTTGATCTTCTCGCAACGCGGCATCTCTGTTGACCATTTACCTGTAAAGACGTAATTTTATTAATTTTATATCTTATTGTGCTCACAGGAAGGCAAGCGTTGCTTCGTACCGTTGTACTGGCACGTGATACTGGAAGCACCTTCTAATCTGAATCCTACTGGACAATCGAAAACGGCACTATGTCCCATTCGGCTACCCTCGATGCGACTGATTAACGGCGGCTCTGGGACGTCCAATACTGGGCATTGAACATCTGCAAAAATTAATTAAAGTCATAAAATAGTTGGGGAAGTACCGTCACTACTGAATGCGATCAATAAGTGCAATAAGTTCTAACAACAGCAAAAGAGTTGTTAATATTCTACAAAATGCAACTTAGTGGCCGTACCTATGACACGAACTCTTATAGAATTGTTCATTCCTTTCGGCGTGGTGCACGTGTACATTCCGGAATCCTGAGGTTTAGCGTAGTATATCGACAGGCGATACTTCCAGTCTCTTTCCCGTGCAGCGATCGCCCATCCTGTAGAACAAGTAAATAAAATATAGATTATTTCAGAACGAATGTTTAAATTTCAAAGCATTAAGCTAGGAACAATCTGATTTCAATCTGTATACATTTTACAATGATCAAAGTCTCGCTTTTTAGATTTGCGATAATGACTCACCCGTCAGATATCGACGGAACGTTGAGGTCCACGTCCATTCGGGATTTCCCAACTTCCTAGCAAAGAGACACTCCAGATGCAGGATACTTCCTGGAAAAACGGCGAGTGCACCGGTCGGCTCGACTACGGCCGAACCAGCAGGTAGACCGAAGACAATGGTCGGTGGTACATCTTCTGTTTGTCCTCGGAAGATCGAAATTAGAAAGGGATTTCTTGACGACGTCCCATACAACACAAAGAATGACGGGATGTCGAAAGATGTCTAAGGTATCCTAGTATTCTTTCTGAACAATCATAACTTTTTGAATAATTGGAATAGACTGTTGAATAGACATCTCTGTCGTTTTCGTAGCATCTTCTAGACATTTGCGTTGTATGGGTCTCAAATACGATTATATGAGATATTACAACGTACCGGTGTAATTGGAGATCGACGTGGTAGGCACGCAGTAAGGTGCCTTTCCGTCCCATGCTCCGTCGCGGCAGTGTAACAAAGAATCGCCGATGAACTTGTATTTACCTATTTCACGACATCTCACCATGAGCCGTTCGTTATGAGGTACACCTATCGTATCTACCTGTAATATATATATTTATTCTCTAAAATATTCAAAAATATTACCGAAAACTAGAAGTAGATAATAAAGAAGCTCTCGAATTTCCAATTATATTTTTAGGCTCTATCATAATTTCTTTATATTTTTCACTTTAACATTTTTTTACTCTAAACTACAGGATGAATCTTACAGCCTGCAATAATAAATTTAAAATATTTAATTCTCGTTTTATAAAAAGAATTTATATTTTTCACTGATTCTTTTTGACGACTGAGTAGCTTGAAATTGCAATTAATTAACGATAATAATTAAAGTTATTTTAAATTAAATTGTGGATTCAGATAATGTGAGGATCTTCGTAATATAAGACTCTAAACTTATTTGGTTTAATTAATTCTGCGTTATATTTTTTAAATTCATATTTCTTTACTATCGACAAGTTTATCAAATCTTGATATTAACATAATTTCTCTAAAGAAAGACACAAGAGCAATATACTCACAGATATAGTGAGGTGTTTATAGGTAACGATAAGAAGAGGATGAAGGCCTTTCAATAGACAAATGCCTCCCAATCCTAAATTCTCGGTATCTGCAAGCACACACACGACAAGAGAATTTGAAAATATGTCTTTTAGTTCGCGCACGCTCGCTCACTCCCTCGCAACAGCGTCCGAAGATCGATCACGTTTTACAGCGGCTTGCGCGATGAACGCCAAAACAGAGATCGATTCGACTCGATCGCGTGGCATACAACAAAACAACTAGTTACATTATCATCGCGTCTACAAGCGGAGAGAGAGCGTCTGCGAGATTAAACTATGATGCAAGGGGTTGCACATGCTTCTCCTTGAATGTTGCTCAAGGGTTACTTAAGCCTTAGTAAATAAGAAATTGCAAATCTTTCATATAAAAAAACGATAAAATTGAAATTAATTAGAATAAAAATTAGTCAAGTTATATTAAAAATTCAAATTTATAAAGAGTAGATAGGTAATTTATACTTCTTGAAATTAAAAACCGATTTTTTTAATCCTCACTCGTTGAGAGAAGATTTATTTTAACACATCTTGCATTTCAAATAAATTGTAACAACGTAGGTACGATTAATAATTCTCTACTCAAAAGAAAGCCTTATATTTATATAGAGATTTTCATATAGAAATATGATCTCTCATTTAAAATCAGTTATCTTAATACAATCAAAATGATATTAGTTGGTATTAGTGATGCTACACGGAAAAAAAATTTTTTCGCTACCATAGCTAATCATGATTTGCTAAACTGTGTTTGCTGTCGTGACTATAAATTTCTTAACTACAGCAAAACGGTTTGCTGTAGTTTAGAAATTTATAGTCACGACAGCAATGAAACAGGTATCACAGCTAAGATGTTAGCTGTATATATATATATAACAACTGAAATTAGCTACCACACGCAGTTTTTAGTTACGCGGCAGCTACTTTTTTCCCGTGTACATATATGTATAAACCGTCGCCATAACGTCACCTATAAACATCCGAGGGATCCCTGGTGAAAAAAAAATTCTCATATCTCATATATTTTTAAGAATTTGTCATGTTTTAAATTTATGAAAATTTCAGAAAAAATATCAAACTTTTTCAGATTTTATAGGCTTTCTTCAGAAATTATAGAACGACAAATCTTAGAAATCTTTGAATATTTCAGAATTCACATACATGAAGAATTCTAGAAAAGATGTAGACTTTCTCAGCACTTCTGAAAAGTGTTCCAATTCGTATAAAAAAATCTGAGAAAATTTCTAAAAAGTTATAAAATTATACAGAAATTCTGAAAAATTATATGAAGAATTCAAAGGAAAATTTTCACCAGGGATATTACGAATTCTATCTTCCATATCTTCTCTTTCTGTATCCTCGGTCTTTTAATTATGCAGAAATATTCCTTAATATTCAATTCTGTCGTTCTGTAAAAGTGAACTTCGATTGCAGGACCCGCATATCGGAGTATCCTACGGACGGTGTGCACGCACCTATGCACTTGATGTTCAGCGTGAGCAGGAGCAACGTCGTGGTCGCTATCGCGGCGACACGTGTCCGCGTCTTTCCTGAACAATCGTCGCACGGCATGCTGCTGGTGTCCTGGCAGATCGCGGTCACGCAGGACCATGATTAACGACGACGAGGGACGCTAACGCAGCGTGATAGCGAGGCGGACGCATGGTCGCGCGTCGCCGATCAACTCCGGCTGCCGTCTCGCGATCCCGCTCATTATCTCGCGCAGAACGGAAGAACACTCTCGTCGCACACTCGAGCGTGATTATTGACACCCTGCAATCGGATGCGGGAGCATGCGACGATACGTTAGCAACAACGTCGATACTAAACATCCATAATCGGCGGGGGTGGCCCGAGACTCGCTGTTCCGAGGGATGCGCATGCGGCCACCCCTGTTCTTCCTCCCCGTCTCTCTCTTTCCTCATCACCGCTGCTTTCAACCCAGAACTCCATTTGGTCCATGTGCCAGATCTGTAATTCTGGCCGCGGATATACTGGGTGACGGTATACGTTCGCCGGATCTGTAAAGTTTATAACGACAGACAAGAATTGTTCAATGGCCTAAGCTAATAATATCATTTAGCATTGTCGCTATTAAAAACCTTACATAAATTAAATAGTATTCGATATTAGATTAAAAATGATAGAGATTGGCTCATCGAATTAGACGTGAGACTCGTTATTTTTTTAAGTATTAAATTTTAAAAAGAAATTCTTTAAGCAAATACTCTCTCTAATAATATCATTTAACATTAACTAGTATCCGATTACATAAAAAATGGTACAGATTGGCTCATCAAATTAGATGTGAGCAGTTATGTATAGAGAGACTCACTATCAAAGTATTAAATTTTTATGAAAAAAGTTCTTTGGGCAAATCCTGTGTCGGAAAATAATAATATCATTTAGCACTATATATTCAAAACCATACATAAGCATTAAATAATATTCGACTGCATTAAAAATTATAGAAATTTATCAATTATAGTAGTTCATCGAATTAGATGTGAACAGCCATGTATAGAAAGGCTCAAAGCTTTAAATTTTAATGAGAAATTCTTTGTTGTTTATAAATGTAAAAAAGTGCAAGAAATAAAACGAGGCACCCTGTAGAGGGATTCTATATAGAGGTGTTATTGCGAGAGGAGATCTCTCTGAATCACTTTGTTCCCGTTTTAAGCATCTGTGACCTATCTTTCTGTTTCTTTTTGGAAGGTTAATGCAGCAGTACATGAGAATGAAAAATGGAGAGACACTCAGGCACTATTCGGGTGTTTTAGATGCGAAAAATGAAAACGAAGTATGAATGCGAGCTCGAATATGGCCAAAATTTACGAGAGCTGAAGAGGACGCAATGTGTAGAGCGAGATAAGATTAAATATAATATATTAACAAATAAATAACAGAACAAGTATATTATAATATATATATATATTTAGTTTGTTCTATTATCCATTTTTTAATATTATATTTTTTAATCTTGTATTATTCGTATATTTAATCTAATCTTTTGTTATTTATTCATTATATATATATAAAATTAGATAGTAAAATATATATATAAGATAAATATAACGAAATGGACATATGTATCGGAGTTTAAATGCGCGATATACGAGGATAGTTAGTTATAGTTTGATAAGTTTGGTAAAAAAAGCAAGTAAAACACATTTTTTTGGAAAAATCAATTTGATTTTTCAACATAGTCACCTTTTAGGGCTACACACTTAGTCCAACGATTTTCCAATATTTTCATCCCGTCCGAAAAATAGATTTTGTCAAACTGCACAACAGTCGTTGACGGTGGCGATGGCATCCTGATTTGACGAAAATTCCTTCCCACCGAGCTAAATTTTTAATTTTGGAAACAGGAAGAAGTTTTGGTCCCGTGCGACTTCTTCCTGTTGTCGAAATTAAAAATTTAGCTCGGTGGGAAAAAATTTTCGTCAAATCAGGATGCCATCGCCGCCGTCAACGACTGTTTTGCAGTTTGACAAAACCTATTTTTCGGACGGAATGAAAAAATTGGAAAGTCACTGGATCAAGTGTGTAGCCCTCAAAGGAAACTATGTTGAAAAATAAAATAATTTTTTCCAAAAAAATGTGTTTTACTTGCTTTTTTACCAAACTTATCAAACTACCCTCGTATATTCAGGAAAAAATTGCATGCCCGTTGATATTATATCTCATTTATTAATTATAATTTATTATTAATGAAATTTCTTGTTTGAAAACCCGCCATTTGCTTTCCTACTTGAAGATAATCGCAAGTGCGAAAATTAAAGCGGAGAACTTCAGACGTGTTCCGCGTAAATTAACAATTATACTCCAGAATAAAAGTATATTGCAAATTGTGAATGATATAGACATACAAATCGTCTCTCGCATCACATTTTGTTATTCAAATCGAACCTCTGGCTTAAAAACCTGCCGGCTGCCTTTCCTACTTGAAGACAGTTGCAAACGTGAAAATTAAAGCTGATATCATTTCAGACGCGCTCTGCGTTAATTAATAATTATACTCCAAGGCGAGAGTACGCGTCGCGAATTATGGATGATGGAAGCGAGTCGAGCATGCAAGATGTCTTTCAATTGGAGCGGCAATTCCGTGAAAAGTTTTACGAGTTGCAAAGCAATACGGTGAATAATACGACTAGCTATATTGATTAACGCTCGAAGCGTTACTTAAAGCGGTGTCTACAATGAGATTTTAAGTCATAAGATTTAACATATCGACCAATCGCAATCAAAATTGCGGTCTTACTTTTAGAATACTCAACTGTGATTAGTCGATATGTTAAGTCTTACGACTTAAAATCTCATTGTAGACATCGCTTAACTCTGCGCCCAGTGTGCATGTTCTTAACATTTTTAACGTTCTTAACGTTCAACGCATATCAATGAATATGCGGAAGTTAACCCTGATGAAAAATTTAGAATTTTTTGTATAATTTTTCAGAATTTCTATATAAATTTAATAACTTTTAGAAAATTTCCGATTTTGTTATAAACGAATTGAAACATTTTTCATTGTTCAGAAATTCAGAAAATGTGGAAAGATATGAGAAAGTCTACATCTTTTCTACAATAGAATTCTTTATATATGTGTGAATTCTGAAATATTCTAAGAGTTCTATAATTTCCGAAGGAAACTTACAAAATCTGAAGAAATTTAATGTATATATTTCTTCAGTAAGAAGAATCTTTTTTTTATAAATTTAAAATATGAAAAATTCTTAAAATAAATAAATATTATGAGGTAAATAAAATATTATAAAATAAAAAAAATATATGAGAATTTTGCAGGATACGTAGATATTCAGAGGACACTTAAAGGTGATTCATCCGAATTCCGATTAACTTATCAAGTAATACACTATGCGAACGTGGATAGAATCATCAATTTATATTTGTTTAATGTGTAGAAGAGAGATTAAACTAACAATAAAATTAGACTAAAGATTAGAAAGGGACGATGATTCATAGAGTGAGAAATTTTGTGAGAAATTCTGTTGGTTGAATTAATCACTTAACTCCGTGATTTAAGATGACTTCAATCAAACTCCGATTAAGTTAATTGGAGTTTGGTTAGTCACCTTAAGTCACAGTGATAGAATGTGGACTAACGTAGATAAACAATCAATTTTTGTTTTTTTAATATGTGAAAAGAAAGATTAGATTAGAGACGATGAATTATATTGTTACATTAGTTGGAATTATACTAATTAATTTTAATTAATTGCAATGTAATTATATTAATTAGAAATTTTGCTGTGAGCCGATGGAATTAATTACCGATTATGTTAATCGGAGCTTGGGGCGCGAAATTATCTTTAGGAAAATTACGCAGTTCTTTGTTTCGGAAAAAGTGTTATTCTTTACTTTGGAATTCGAAAATAACTCGAATGTGCAGACTGATTCTTAATTGAGAATTACACTAACTTTTAAAAAGCATTCATTTATTTTCGTAAAAGGAGAGACTTCTCCCTGTCTTAAAAAAATGCAACTTTTGTTTTAGTAGTGTACTAGATCTCTCGATTTGGAAAAGAGATTAAGAATCTTTTATGTCCATTTTCATCAATGTAGATTAATTTTAATCTCGGTTTAACTTACTCTTTATCTCTTTCTGGTTCTAAGAATTAGAAAGAAATAAAGAATAAGTTAAACCGATTAAAGTTAATCTACGTTGGTGGAAATGGACGTAAAAGATTCTTAATCTCTTTTCCAAATCGAGAAATCTAGTAACACTGCTAAAACAAGAGTTATATTTTTTTAAGAAAGGGAGAAGTCTCTCCTTTTACGAAAATAAATGAATTTTTTAAAATTACAAAATAAATGCTTTTTATGGCTAATTCGATTAGTTAGCGTAACGATTGGCCCTGTGTGACTACATCGTATGAATTATTGTACATTTCGAGGGCAGGATACTCTGCAGACGATGCAGAAGGAACTTTTGGAAACTCGTCACGCTTTATACAGCACGGAGCTGGAGTTGGAGAAAGAGCGCGGTGTTTCCCACGAGTTAAGGATGCGTCTGAGAGCGGTCACGGAGGTGGTGAACGAGTCGCAGCAGCAGCAAACGAAGAATCAGGTTGAGAGCGTTCAGTTGCGAGTTAAATATGACGCGATGGCGAAGCAATGCGAGTCCCTGATGAGTCAAACCGCGGCCACAAAGATGCACGAGGCCGAGTGCGAAATTAAAATTCGAAACTTAGAGGAGAACCTGCGCCAGAAGAATGCGAGCCACAAAAAAATGGAAGAAGCGTTGAAGAAGCTTGAACGTGATAGTTCACGCGTTATTACCGCTATCGATCAGTACGTTTGACCTCGTCGTGAATAAGCCTGTCAAATATTCACTGTGCTCGACTAGAAAGTCCTTTTACACGCAATAATTAAATGAAACACAATTTTACGTAATATTAATTTATGTAGAATCTTAATCTTATATATACACGCTTATTTCCAGTCTTAACTTACCAGAATTTTAACGATTTAGATTCTTCAATCAATCTGGAGTCGATCTTTCTGCTACGATATCAATATCAATAAAGCGAAAGTTTAATCTTGTAGCTCCATAATTCATCATTGATCTATTTATCTTTTAGCAAAATCGCGAAACTTAAAGAGGAGCATCAATACCTGCAGAAATCCTGCGAAGCGATTATTACCTTCAACCAACGCTTACAAACTGTGGGTCTGTGCACGCACGCGATACATCAGAAGGATAAAACGAAAATCAAAGATTTGGAATATATGCTAACTTCGATGACGGTCACGAATGCAAGCTCCGCAGAAACAACTATAAACGACATCCGAAAATAAAAAAATTATCTACGCCATCTACATGAAGAATAACAGGATAGGATTTTATCAATAAATATACTAACACGTGTTATATACAGGATTAATAAAAAATGTATTATAATAATCGTTTGTATGTTTAAGTATAAGTTGAACAAGTTCCGATGGTAAAAATGCAAACTTGTAAGATGCACATCATGACAACCAGCGAACAAAAAAGATTTATTTACTTCTTTTTTTTACTACAGTTCCCTGTAAACAAATCTATCTCTATATGCAAGGTAAATCCGCCGGAAGATAAGCTTCACATACTCATACTCGTCTTTTTTCCTTTTAGACCTAATAAAAATTCTATGACTATCCGTGATATAACAAAATTGTCTCTATAAAGTTCTTGTTCAATTCGTCACAAGGCATTTTAGTTACATCAGTTAATGCTCTAGTACACTTTACGTTTTTTTCCCGTTAATTTTGTGAAAAAGCTATATCTGCTTAGTAACAGTATAAAAACGATTGTGATACCTATACTGCTTAATCTTATTTATTTATTTTTTCTTACTTTTAGTCATTGTATGTGATGTTGTACGGTGTGTGATGTATGTTTCTATATATATATACTTTTATAGACACATGGTCCTCCGATAAGAGAAACACACACGATGTAAATTAACTTGAAATATGAATTGCAGAATTTCGTGCATAAGAAAATTGTATACATCATCCCATTGCCATAAAAATTAAGTAACACGTACTTTTACACTTAATAGTGATTTTTCGGTAAAATTAATCGACCATTACCCTTGATATAAGAAAACCAGAGGAGAAGTCCATTGTGTGTTTAATATATCACATGTAACACACACATGATGTTTTTGTATGATTTAATAAATTACATCGTAAATCTTTTTTAAGTGACATGATAAGAAATAGATCACATCATTAGATCCTGGTCAACTTAATTAACGCGGAACTATCTTACCTAAGCCCATTTAATTATATTGATTAACAAGTAGAACATTTGCATAACAAACTGTAGCAGTTGCATTAACTAAAACGGATACACGCACTCCCTTCTCATATAAAATAAAAAGTTTTAATACTTTCTCCTCTGAGGGTTTCTTCGGCAAAAAGATACATTCATGCAATAATTTCTGAATCTTCAATACGATAACGTTTCATTGTCAAGGAATAAACCCGCTATACCCGATACTTGGGATGTGAAAAGTTCCACAGAACAATGGTTTTGTTCGACGAAATGAACATAAGTAAATAATGATAGTAAAAAGATGCGCCTCCTTGAACAGTTGAAAATATTTGGGGGGTCAGAGTATAATACAACGAGCGAGCCAACTAGGTGGCTTCCTCTGTGGTTCTGAAGCTTTCAACTGATGACCGCCGCCTTTCGGTGGATTCGATGCCTCCTGCATAAAACAACACATAGTATTAGAATGTGTGACATAACATAAGCAGATATGTTTAGTGCATGAAATTCATCATGATCTCACACCATTTTTGATACACTTTTCTCATAACCAGATATAATGTTGTTTGTTATTCAGTCTAGCAATCCAGATAATGTGTTAATAAATGCAAACGTAATACAACGTATTATTATTGTAATTTGTATTTGCTCACTTATTAGAAATATTCATCACAAAGTTAATTGTAAATAACGTAACATAAACCCAGATGTTAAGCAAGCTTAGTATGATGTAATGGAAAAAAACGACATATCTGTATTCCTCAAGCAAGACATACATAGATTGGAATTGATATCAGATGAATATTTGCAGGCAACGAATGCTATTTGAATTAATGTAGATATCTGATTAGTATAAAGTTGCAATATTTTTATAGTTTTTTGTAGCTTTTAGCTTTCATGCTTTTTAGTAGACATTTACTTGCATACGTGATATTGTCAAAATAAATGAATGAATAGGAATCATAAATGGTATGTTAATGACACAAGATGCAGTGGTATATTATCACAAAATGCTTGGTTAGTTGTTACGTTATAGATATAGAATTCGAGAAACATAATTAACTAAAAAAAACCAACGATGTACGAAGAAAGTTACCTTCTGCCAAGATAGACCAGCACCAAACACAGAGAAACAGAGACAGGAAACAGAGAAACAGTGGTTATTTCGCAGTACACATAAGAAAAAATGTTCATGTGAAAACTAATATACATATGATTAAGCATATCTTTCTCTAATTTATATCATTCTAATTATTAACACCTATATAATAAACTTGTAGCTGTAGAAGGCTTTATATATTGAGATATATGAGTATTAATTATAGTACATTAATTATAGAAATATGAATATTGATTACAGAATAATCTATATTCGGACAATCAATATCCGTAATCTCATCGAGGTATATGTTATATGATTCATGTTTCCTCACCAGTTTCTTCTCCATTTTCGCTTTGATATCACGTGCCAAAGTATAAAAAGCCTCTTCCACATTGATACTAGATTTCGCCGAGGTTTCCATAAACTTAATGCCGTATTCCACAGCTAGTTGCTCGCCCCTCTCCTTAGTCACTTGCCTCTTGTCTGTAAGCTCACACTTATTGCCTAACAACATTTTCTCCACGTCCGCCGACGCGTTCTCCTCTATATTACGAATCCAGTTTTTAATGTTTTCAAAACTTTTGTCGTTTGTAACGTCGTACACCAACATGATTCCCATCGCGCCGCGATAGTACGCCGTGGTAATGGTGCGAAACCTTTCCTGTCCAGCGGTGTCCCTACAAGTTCAAACACACCCGCTATGTCGCCGTACGATCCTTACATTGTAATCAACCTTACAGATCTAAATCGCACTCGATACGAATCAAGAGGCGGGATCAAAGAGGAAGGACACGAGGTATATTTACCATATTTGTAGCTTAATTTTCTTCCCGTCCAACTCGATGGTACGAATCTTAAAGTCAATGCCTGAAAACAGAGGAAATGGTGAATCAAGATTCCGGGGCACTCTCCGAGGATACGGGGAAACGGATGCAGGCGTGCGGCCGAGGTCGGCCGGCGCGCGGCACAGGATGAATCACGTTACTGTGAGCGGCACGGGCATAATATGCTCTTTGTCCATTATCGAGTGACATTCGGCTCCGCGCGCGCGGCGGCACGTTTTCTCACGAGACACACCCCGGTCGGCGCCGCGAGCCAGCGCGAGCCGCGCGGCGCGACGGGGACGATCAAGTAAACGCACAAATCAGGCGGAAGATCGGGGGAGATGGGGGAGAAGATGAACCGCGGCCGCGGACAACGTACCGATGGTCGAGATGAAGGTGGTGTTGAACGCGTCCTCGGAGAACCGGAACAGCACGCAGGTCTTGCCCACGCCGGAGTCGCCGATCAGCAGCAGCTTGAATAAATAATCGTACGTCTTTGCCATTGTCGCCGCGATGATGGCACGGGCTCGTCGCAGCTGAGCTTCCCCGAGCGATTGTTATCGCTCGCAACCACGATTCCCCGGGCGCTCCGCGGACGATGGCTTCCTGGCGTTCGTGACGACGGGCCCCGCGAACTCGCAAGACCAGCTGGCCGAGTCTCTCTATCTCTCTCCCTCTCCCTGTCTCTCTTTCTCTCTCTCTCTCTCTCTCTCTCTATCTCTCTCCTTTCCACCGAAGATATCTATGGATATCTAACCGCCTCGTCCGCGAGACATTTGACGAAGCGCGTTCTCCTTCCTCCGGTGTCCGCTCGCTCGCTCGCTCACTCTCTTTCCGTCTCTCCTTCTCTGTCTGCTCCGGTCTCTCCCGACGGGGATCTCGACTTGCCTCGACTTTTCGGACACGATGACAGCACAGACGGGCGGTGACGCGTGGCTCTACGCGTCTAAGGAACCGCGGGAGAAGGGGGCACGCTCGCGTATCCACTCGTACACGCTCGCGACCGCGCGACCGCGAATTAACAAAGCGGATTAATCGCGCAAAACATCTGTCACAAAAAGCGGTGACAGCCGTAACGACCGACGCGATTTCGCCCTCGTGTTGTGGCCACCTTGACGCCCGTGCGCCGCGTATGCGCATTGAATCGCGATCTCAGTGGAGCATCCAACTTATGAAGAAAAGGGTGCTCTTAGGCCCTTCTAATAGGAATTAGAATTTTAGAATCAATTTCCTCAATGAACATTATAGATAAATAATAAGTTATGCTGTGTTTCACACATTTATGTCTTATATCTTATTAATATCCATTGTGCGTTACGTTCAATATTCATTGAGAAAACTGATTCTAAAATTTTAATTCCTATTCCTAATATCTAATATTCCTTCATTGTGCGCAGGGCCTTACGTTCAATATTCATTGAGGAAACTGATGCTAAAATTTTAATTCCTATTCCGCCCTACTGAAAAATTTTTATTGAGATCACAATTGAGAATAAAATTTTTATTGAGATCACAATTGAGAACAAAATTTTTATTGAGATCATAATTGAGAATAAGGATTTTCAGTAGGGCGAATATCTAAATAATATTTCTCCATTGTGCGCAGAGCCTAATAAGATTCTCTGGTAACTAGATATATTTCTAAAATTAATCTAAAAATGCTTTAAAATTGGTATATGTATAATATATTTTTTAAAAAGAATTAAATGATCTGTGATATAAAATAATTATTTCTGCTTGTTTTATTGGTACGCAGAACATTATTATATTATAATCGAGGTTTGAGTTTTGAGTTCCAAAATTGATTTCTTTTATAAGTTTGGCCTTTTGTGCATGCGACACTATAACGTGTCCATTTCCACCAATGTAGATTAACTTTTTTCTAGTTTTAAGAATGATGTCTATGGCCGGTATTCATAGTCGGACCTTATATTTAAGACCATCCTAAGTACAGTCTTAAGATGTCATAAGCCAATCACAGAGCCGTATTAGCATCTTAAGATATTACTTAAGACGGTCTTAAAATAAGAGCCGACTATGAATACCGGCTTATGTCTATTATCTCAATGTAGATAATTAATTTTAATCTCGGTTTAACTTAATCTTTTTCTAGTTCTATGAATTAGAAAAAATATAGATTAAGTTAAACCGAGATTAAAGTTAATCTACCTTGGTAGAAATGGACATTAGAAAGAGATTAAGACCCAGACAGCACAGAATATCCTATGGACAGCATCTTATATGGATATCCACAGGATATCCTGTGTTGTCTGGGGAGTAAGTTAAATCGAGATTAAAGTTAATCTACATTGGTGGAAATGGATATAAATCTGTTTTGCAGCATTTGATATGATATTGCATAAACCCTTCATCAAAGTTTTATCTTCAATAGAAGAACTAATCATCTTTTAAAAATATTCTCGTCTAGCCATGAATTTTAAAAATGTCGAATTATTTGTTTTTTTTAACATTTACATCATTTTAATTTATTTAATTAATGACTATAATTATCGCGTTTATACACCCATATCTATATGGATACATACATCGCTGGATTATTACTGCTACTGCGTTGCGCATGCGTGAAAAAAGCGTCTCTGAAAACAACACTGCGCGTTCTATGTGCACGCGTACGCAACACGTGTTTCGATTCAGGCCGCGTCCGCATTAATTCAAAGTAGCAATCGGATCGCGAAGGAATCACGCAAGATTTGTCGCAGAGAATCAAGAGCGGTTTATTCGTAATATAATCCGATTTTAAATTTAAGCTCTTGAGTCTAATCTTAAGTCTAGGCCTATGCTGCCTCGAGATTCCATCCAGCCAATGAAATAACTGTACAATATCTCCCGATCGCATTTAAGACGATTTTAAATTAGACTGATATCACCCCAGGAGCAAATAAGATTTCATACAAAAATCAACAAGGTTCCTCTTCCATCCCGCTTCTTTTCCATGGAAGCCTTCAAAGCAGAAAATATATTGCAGAGGCCTGATAAGATAGAAACTTTATTGAGAGACACAATACACCATTATTTTATTCCCTTTTTCCCAGATTACATTGAGTTTTCATTTTTTCCTAGCAGAAAACATACAAATCATAGGTTTCTCGATAATCTAGATATCAGAGAGCTCTCATTAAAAAGTTTTTAGTAAAAGCCAATATTATTTTGAATTTTCCTTTCTTCTTAGAACAAAACATTTCGGATATAAATCATACAAATTTCTCGTCAGAGTTCTCATTAAAGACTTCTTAGCTTGTAAAGTCGAGTTTAGATCTTAACTTAAATTTATTCTGGTCTCTTGCATCGTGAACCTTTAAAATAAATTAATCTTCCTGTATTACAATAGAAGAATTGATTAGATCGCCAGAACATCCATTTCAATCCTCTGACTATCCGAGAGGGGAAAAAACCGACTGGCCTTCACGTTCTTCCTGTGTCGAAATAAACTTTCATTCGGTGACGTAATACATGGCTTTTTCTGGCCGCGCTATCTTTCAGAGTTGAAGATACTGGCCGCATTCAGCAGACTCAACAGTTGGGCAACATTGCTAGATTTTCCGCTGAATCTCGACGTTGATTTGTTGGTTCTAAAAGTAAGAGCCAATCACGTTCGATTGCTACTAAGCGGTTTGTTCTACTGAATGCGCCCACTTTCAAGGCTAATAAAAGAAAGCTATATGGCTCTGTGATACACGATATTAAGTAACGCTCATCAAACATCCTGTACATATATATGTATATATACACGAAGAACAAGCATTTATAGAAATAATTTCCAAGTTATGTTTTCCGAGATTTTACAATTAATTTATACAGCTCACTTCCACGATGTGCCAGAGCATTTTCATTAATTATAATCTTGATACGAGCTTAATTGGCAATACATACTATTAATAGTTCAACTGTTTTACTGTTAATAGCAAATATTAATTGTTGAGAGATAAATCGAACGACGATTATTAAGATACTAATTATAGAGACAACACATTGCTTGCAGATTACTTATAAATAAGAAGCTGGTCAAGTCAGTTCCAAAACCGACGGACTTGTTAAAATCTTAATACACAAAAATGATCAGTGACTTAATGACTTACACGAATATATAATGATTATCTTAAAGAACTATCTTAAAGATTATTTTATTAATTGTTAAATCATTTGTTGTCCCTGTTTATAAATTAATGCTAATAATTCGAAGATTTTCATTCCATTTCGATATAAAATTTTTCCAAAAAGTATATAATTTTGTGAAAGCTCTTAGAGTCTTACTTCTAAATTGTTTATACTTAAAAAGCAACAAACAAAAAGGAAAAGAAAGCTTTATTATAGTCAAAAGCAGACTTATTGCGAAGATATTAATTTGTACAAACACAAGCAATATGCCTAATCTTTTTTTCATTTATGAATATAGTAATAAATCAATTAATGTTATATATATATATAGGAAAAAAAAATTTAGCTTTTTCCTTAGAAGAAAAAGGACAGCATATGATACACGCATTTCTTAATATTTACACGAATACAATTAAACAAATACTCAAGATATTTCTTGAAATTCTTCCCTCCTCCAATTTTAAAATAGTTTTTAAATTAGCACATACATTAGTAAAAATGCTTCCATATTTCAAGAGAGAGAAGAACTTATGAGATAAACTGAAGTAACAAAAAATCGAGTACATGCTATATAAAGTACGGATCTTTACGAGGCTAGATTGCGAGCCTTCATTTGCAGTTCGAATCGTCGATTTGTTCGTACACCCTTCAGCATCATCCGCGTTTCATGTTGCTGTTTCTGCCTGCAATTTATATGAATAAAATTTTGTATTGAAATATTTTAAAGTTCTGCATTGACATATACACATGATTTAATCTAATATTTAAATCCTTCGATCACCGTAGTTATAGCGTTCAATCAAATTTAAAGATATTCAAATTATCTTAATACAAGTTTATAATATAGATAAAAGCACTATTTTGCAAATAAATTGTTCTAAAAATTGTTATAAAATATTTTTCTTAAAATAAATATGGTGTACCTTGGAAAAACAGTTTGTTTTTTCAACATGACGTTCATAGCCTCCGGTTTTTTCAGCTTGAACCCATATCTGTTGTGAATACCGTCCCTTGTTTCAGTTGGTAATGGTTTCTTCTCCTCCCTTTTCCCATCTGAAATCGCTTTGTTCGCAGCTGCAAAAACAGTTTATACAAAATGATTAGCATTTATAGCAATTGTCGATGTATGCAGAATAATAAATGTTATCAAATTACTGAACGCTAGATGTCTGGCTTTCAAACGATTTTTTGCATCTACAAGCGATTCTGACTTAGCAAACATTTGCTCATGTATTTTTCCAAAATTAGGTACTTTTTTCGTTGATGATTTTTTCTCTGTAAGTAAATTCGTGCGTTAGAATTTAAAATAAAATCGAAACAAATGTAGAGTACGAGCAGCTTTTGGTTTTATTTTACCTGATTTCTTTTCAGTTGATGCAAAGGTTTTTGGTGTGACTTGAGCTCTGTTCAATTGAACTTTCGGTGTACCTCCGTGTGTTCTTGGACTTAATCTCTTGAAAGGAGAAATTAGTGAGTTCCGACTAAACTTTGGAGTTTCAACCTTTTTCAATTTGTGTGCTGAATTTCTAATATTACTACTACGTGCATTAACATTATGTGATATACTTGAACGTGATCCGTTCAGTTTGTCAATTGATTTTTTAGCACTGCCTGCGCCAGATGATGCATCTGCAAAGCGTACTTTAGCTTTCTTAGCAGTATTTGATCTCAAACTTAAATTCGCGTCTGTTGAAGTGCGTTTCGTAATCATTTTTCGTAAACTTAGTGTCTGCGGTTGTTCCAGTTCATAGGTGTTGTCTCTGTTTTCTTGCTTCTTTTCCACCGTATTAACCTTCTCATAAGTAGCATTTCGTTTCGTGACATTTAAAAGGCGAGATTGACTAGTATTACTAATTTCCATATCAAATAAAGAAGGTTCAGATACATTTTCAATGTTTGTATTTTTATCCCTTGTGTCAGACAGTTGCAGATTGGATTGATTCCTATGTCTTAATCTAGTATTAAAAGATGTATCATTTACAGAAGTAATAGAAGTATTGAACGTCAAGCTCGTGTCCATTACTGTTATTTTTTCCTCTCGTGGTGTGGAGGCCATTAAGGGAATGGATTTATCCTTTTCTTGTATTGATGTGTTGTATTTAATTCTTGGCGATATTCTGTTAGTATTATTAATTCGCGATTTCTCCACACTATTCCTTAATTTAGTGTTGGAATTTCGATCAGTAGACACACCTGACCCTACAGAAACTTTCTTAATTGATACCTTGGAATTGCTTCTTGCACTGATTGAGGGAGATCTTACTTTGATTAAAGTATTTGATCGAGTTTTGCTAGCGACCATTAGCATATTTTTTCGCTTCATGCTTTCGGGCGATAGCTTTTCCAACAGCACTATTGGTTCTGCCAGCACATCTTTCATTTGCGAAGCCGTCAATGTCTTTGTTAATTTTGAACCTAATAAACGACGTTTGATTGGTGATAAACTCTTTCTTTTCGATAAAGGAGATTCTTTTGTGCTAATTTTGGACGATTTATTCAGATTTGGTGTAGTATTAGGACTAGTAGATTTTTTTGGAGTACTCTTTCTCACCCGGGATGGAGATAATAACTTCAATTTGCGCGATTTTGATTTCTTCGATTTTGGAGATTTCAATACTATTTTCGGAGATTTCGAAAACTTGCGTACAACTAGCTTTAAATTAACATCAGACTTCTTGTGTTTATTTTTTGCAGTTGATGATGTCAAGAGGCTTTTATCGGACATGGAACTACTACCTGAACTGTGTTTATTTCTATTTCGTGATTTCTTGTGAGAACCACTATCTGATTTTTCTAAATTCTCCCCAGAATCCTCACCTGTGGCAGCGAGAGAAAGTTTTCTTGGACTCTTAAATAGCTTTGGTATAGCTATTGAGTGCGTTTTTGGAGAGCCTAAGGAGATCGGTGATTTTTTGGGTGTCTTCTTAGATCTGTGAGGCGTAAGACTAAGCTTAGGAGGTGTGCTTTTGGGAGTGACTACAACAGGCGTTATTTTTGCATTTGTGGAAGAAGTCTTCCGTTGTAATTTTTCATTAGACATTTTCTCCGAATCCAAATCTTTTGAAGCAGGTTGAAATAGATTATTCTTGACGAGATCCACCGTGATATTGTCGCAATGCATGTCTCTTAATATTCTGATTGACTCATTGGAATTTATATTCCGATTTTTTACGGGCGTATTACCAGTTTCCGCTCCTTTGTCTAAATTAAGCCTCCGGCGAGTAGTTTTCTTCATTACGAACGTTACTTCCACATCAGTTGATTCTTTTCTGGCACTTTGCTTAGCAGCAGCCTCCAAATTCTTCTTGACACTTGTAGACTTCTTCTTCTGCGACTGCCTAATTTTCTGCGCCGACTTAGCCACATCCTGGCTCACATTATTTATTTTCTGTCCCTTAGATCTGGTGGAAACCGACTGTTCTGCCGTTGCTGCAAAGTAACGGGATACCTCAAAATCCTTTTCTTTTCAAAGCATCAAGTTTCGCGAGGAAGCACAAGAATCTAAGACTGATTTAGAGCTCTGACCAAATTTCGATTAACTGATTAAATAATATTTATTATAATATACTCTTAACAAGGATAGAATTATTAATTAATTATTCGACAAGGAATGATTAGGAATGGCAAATCGTACAGTTGGAAATTCAGTAAACAGTTCTGCCGGTTAATCGAAGCTTGCCCAATGGTGGGAGTCGTTCAAGCAACTTCCTCGATCAATTCGATAACGTAGCGTTTCGAATTCTCAAAACACGCGCGCGACAAAACGAAAGATGCATCGCGTACGAGAGAAGCTATAACCTTGCACCCGGGTCGCGGGGAGGATCGCCGGGATGCACGCATCTTCGTCTCACCTGCACGAGTTCGTCTGGGCGACATGCTCGTCCTGATATCCCCACCGTTCACAACGTGGTCTATTCGACCCGCGAATGCACCTCGGACACTCCGGTGCGTCCAATTTTGCGCTTTTTTGACGATTGTTTGGGTGTCTAATTCAACTTGAACGTGGCTCTCAATGGAGTCGGCACGGAACAGCTTGGCTGTGCTTGCGCGCCCATTTTGGCGTCCAATCACAACGCTACCGTGACTTTGCACGCGTCCGGCGTCCCGGAAGTGCGCGCCGGATTGGTTGGCGCCGCGGGCCCGAAATTTCAAAGGGCAATGTAACCGACGCCAGACGCCCAGACGTAATGGCTCCTGCACACTGGACGCGGAAACGCTTGCCGCGCGGCAAGATGCGACGCGGTAGCCAATAAACTTCTGGTTCTTACGGAAAAACGGCATG
>NJRP01000083.1:763120-796679 GCA_003063835.1 Aphaenogaster floridana | reverse complement strand
GTGTGTGTGTGTGTGTGTGTGTGTGTGTGTGTGTGTGTGTTATTTGTTAACATGTTTATACTTTTATACCATTTTTACCTTTTAAATTTTATTTTTATCAAAAATATTCATTATGGTTTACAGCATATTAGGAAAACGACGTCCAATGTTGCCTGGCTTGTGTGTTTTTACATTGGCGAGATGAAAAATTTGCGAAATCTGAATTTACAAATTAAAAAGTTGTCGGTTAGTGGTGTTAATCTAGGTAGATATTTTTGTAATCCACATTGATGGATTTGATATTGAATGTAAAATATTTTTATACAGTATGAAGTATTATCTTGTAGGTAAAATGAATTGTGGCAGAAACGGACAGCTTTGTTCTAAATTGGGTATAAATCGTTATCCACTCTGGGGCATGCTTAAACCTGGTGGAGCATTTGAATTGAACCATGGAAAAAACTTCAATAATGATATTATTAAGTTTGTGCAAATTAGTATGAAAGCTACAAACGTCTGGGCTCTCTCTGTAGAGGAAGCGTCATCGATATTACAAAGGAACAATGGTATAGCATAAACGCGAATCATTTTTGAGAGGTTTTGTAATACTAACTGTAGCAAAATGTTACAGGAGATGAAGTATGGTTCCTAGATTGGTTTACACCGTGGTGTCCACCTTGTATACAGTTTCTGTCTGATCTCCGGACGGCGTCGTTAGAATTTGATGCGTCAATAATTCGTTTTGGTACCATTGATTGCAGTGTTCATACTATGTTATGCCATCAGTACAAGATAGAGTATTATCCTACCGCAATGCTCATAAATGGCAGCAATACATATCAGTTCATATTATCAAAGACGGCTGCGAATGTTATCCAATTCATTAACGAGAAAAGAAATCCATCGGGTAAGAGACAAGAAGCCAAATAATTACATAACTTGTTTTCATTCTGTCTGATTGTTTAATACAGTTATAGAACTAACGTCGGGAAATTTTCATCATAAACTGGCGAAGAAGAAAAGTAAAATTATATGGATTGTTGATTATTTTGTGCCATGGTGTGGGCCATGTCAAAGATTAGCATCTGAATGGATGGCCGTTGCGAAATCGCTGAGCAGTTTGTCGTTTGTACATGTTGCCAATGTAGATTGCGAGGCTGAGGCGTCCTTATGCGCGTCCCAAGGAGTGCGTTCTTATCCCCATATTAGAATGTATCCATTAGGAAGCGAGGGTCTAAATACAATCGTGTAAGTTACAACTTTTCGCAATATTCAATCATGCATTCGTGAAAATCACGTACCGCAACAAATATCTCTCAATATGCATTCACAGTGCATTTTATATCATTTATATTATAGCTTATACAATGGACAGCGAAATGCGTTATCTTTATTAACGTGGATAACAACATTCTTCCCGAAGAAAATCCATGATTTGAATTCTTCCGACTATCAGAAGATGTTGAATAGTAAGCATATATGGATCGTGGATTTTTATTTGCCACAATGTAGGTATTGTCAAAAGATGGAACCCGAGTTTGCAATTGCTGCTCAGGTAAATGTTACTTTATCATAAACAACCGATTTAGTTTTTACAATCTATAATTCATTTGATAGGAGTGAGATCGATTATAAATCCTGCTTTAATTTCAGTTGCTGGAGAAAGTGAAATTTGGAAGAATTGACTGTAACTATAATAGGGTTGAATGCGGACATATAAAAGTATTCCCGACGCTGATATTATTTAATTTTAAGCAAAAAAATAAAAGTAAACACGGCGTCAAAATTGCTGCGACGACGGCTGAGGCAATTAGGGATGAAATTTTAGAGATTATTAATTCTCGCACGAAACATGACGAACTATAATAGACAAAGTACCTAAATTGAATTTAAGGCTTTTATTTTATTATTGCAGTCAAGCTCTTATGTAAAGTCTTTGCAATTTTATCATTGCAGTCATATATGAATTCTTTCTTTGCAATATACGAATAAATTAATTTTTTTACATGTCATCACATAAAATTTTTTTTTAATAGGGGATATTTAACATGCCGTCAACCGTAACAGTTCCTTGTGGTTATTTTGGCACTAGTCTTCTATTATTTCTATATTATCTTCTGGATTTTTTTCAAAAAGTTTCACATTAATTTTTTTACACGTCATCACACCGACTTGATATATCGATTGGTTAAAATACACCGATTTCTTTTTTCAATATATGGATTAATATTTGCTAGATATTAATAATTTACTTAATAATTTAAGCTAGACTTATTGTTAGTAAATTAAGTCTTAATCTATCTCATAATATCCTATATTTATAATATTTTTGTTGGAAATGTAGGGCATATGCAGATTGAATTATATATGCATTTATTAATTCAGATATATAATGCATATTTTACAAATCTATACTATCAAACGCGAGGGATGACATTGGAAAAACTAATTTATTTCAATGTATATAACAAAGAAAATTCACATATGATTTTTTACATCTGAAATCACAATTCAATTTGTTAAATTGCTGCAACGAGAAAACAGGAGCCTTAGCAAATTTTAGTAATGTACTTATCTGTAATTGATATGTTGCTCGACTGCCGTATTTCATGCTTGTCGTTTATCTTGACGCGTTCCATTCTTCCAAAAGGAACAAAGGGGAAAACTAGACCAGATATATTTTTAGTCTTATTGTGATACTTTTATACATTTTTATGTAAATATAGCAATTAATAAAATCTGTATGAACAAATTAATAAGATGTGGAATCTCAAATTAAAGGCTTAATCACAACAAAACTCTTTTCGAATATTTGTCGGAGGTTCTGTTTGTATAATAAGAAACACGGGTATCATGAATTTCATTTATTAACATGAGATAAATCAAATTCTTTCTTATTTTTTAATATATCTGATATTTTCAAGACGTTATTAAAAAATAAGTTTTTGCGGTTCTCTCTTTATAAACGCATTAACATTTAACTCGATAAAATCTAATGAGTTCCTTCTAAAAATAATGTCCACAAGTATAATTATTACACAAATATAAGAGTAAATACAGAGATAAATACATTCTATAAAAGACGCTGCACCAGATTCCGTGCGTGTTTGTTGTATTTAAATGCAATATATATCCAAATATTTTATATATAAAATATTTTACATTTTACACATAGATATTTAAAACTATTTGTAGTTTCAAGACTTATAAATATATAGATGAATAGAGTATCGTATATTAAAAGTGTCTAAATGTGCCGTGCTTCTTTTGTAAGTTCTCCTCTCTTGTTTATTAATTACTAAAATTTATTAAACAGAAATTATAATTTTCATTTTGCCAATAGTGATTAAATGAATCTATTTAAAAATGGAATGTGTTAAACGAAAGAAAAGTAAGGCAACAACATTCCACGCATAGCATGTATGCACTTTGAAACTATTAACAAGTAAACTTAAGTTACTTTATATATTGTTTATGCCAAAAATAATCTTGCTTCGATTAATTTTATCTTACATTATCTTTTAATATAAATTTTGAGATGAAACGTTCTTCCGGATAGAATATAAGTAGTTTTTAATACATACGAATGTACTTTCTGATATCACATAAACTCGCGGCATGCGAAGGCAGTGCTAATAGAAAAATGCAATTGAAAATTCAACAAAGTAATGTTATAGCCGTTTTACAGCGTATATAATTAAAGGATAATATAAATACATAACTTTCCTACGTCAGCTTCTTTCATGATTTATAAAATAAGAAAGAGAAGCTTTTTAATATCAAAAGTTTTATATAAATAGAATTTGCCAATCATATATATAAGTTTTGTTAGTTTCTTGATATTGCACATGTGTGATACACTTTTATTTGTAACATTGTATCTTTGGTCGATGTCGCAGAAGAGACGAAACCTAACAGTTACGAATCTGGCAAAATTCCATATATATATATATAATACAATGAATATGTAATAAACACATAAACTGCACGGTAAATGAATTTAAACTTTAAAATTTTAAATAATTCAAAATTTTTAACTTAAAATAACATTGCGTATTGCTATCTATTGGTAAATAATGTAGCAAAAGAAATTATATTTTCGTTAAAACTTTGAATATTTTGGTCAAGTTGATTAAGTTCTATTTCTATATAGAACTCAAAGACAAAATGTTCTAATTAATACAGAATAAAATTAATTGCTGTTAATACAGGTAAATTATTGGAATTTAGGTTTATTCTCTTTTTTAGAATCTGCAAAATCTATATTTTTAATCCAGTCTTTTATCTTCTATACTTCCACATGACCTATCCTTAATTTATCTTTTCTTTTTGTATAGGATATCCCAAAAAGACCTGACCCAACTTTAGAAACAAATTCTATTAATTCTAAGTGGAAAATAAGTGCATTGGTTTTGATAATTTGTATTGGTTCGTATAGAATTTTTATTCCGTAGAAAATATTTTCCAAAATTTAAAGTTCATATAAGAAGCTTATTTCATCCCGAGAACTACTTTTCCCGAGAAATGTTTCTAAAGTTAGAATGTATCTCTCAAAAATATCCTGTATAATATCCTTTACAAAGAAAAATCTATTTGCCTTATGCATATCTCAATGCAGTCTCTTATTCATTAATTAGCGACATTTCGTAATTCAGGACACACATATATATAAAAAAATTTTAAAGTTATAAAGCATAAATATAATTCCAAAATCAAAATTTTCGTATTGATATAACAATTTGATCTTAAAAAGAAACAAATGTTCTAAATTATCTATATACTATTATGTCAGTATAAGTATCGCATACTATGTGTATAGTTTTGTATATGTATATCTCCATACATTTCGAAAAAATATTGTTTGAAAGATACCGATATATCAGTGTCAATCGCTGGTCAATAATATGCAATAATTCTTTAAAGATTGCAAATATATATGTCCCTTGGCCTTGATATACTTACTATCAAGTAATATAGTATACACATAATATGATACAGCTGGTTGTAAAAGTATAACTTTATAATTGTCGAACCTGTGAACCGATGACATTAGCGCACGATTAATAAGTCATGCTAATATCCACCGTCTCGTGGCTCTAAACGTGTGTTAACCATTTGTGAAATGTGATAAATTATAATACAAAAATTGTATATTATGTGTCGCGTTTCGATGGCGGTATTAAATGATCTGGTAGCTCAGCCGGTAGATCATATCCTTCGAGCTTTATATTAATTAGATGCATGGCTAAGGCAAATTCGTCAGAATCTAAGAATCCATCCTTATTAATGTCTGAAAGCTTCCAGATCTTTCCGAGCACGCTGTTCGGCAATTTGGATTTGACCATTTCTGATTTGGCCGCTGGTAATATAAAATAATATATCAATTAGGATATTTTATTTCAAGAATAAAATATTATCTGTAAAAATTTATCAGCCTTACCTGCTCCCGTAATTTTTCCATCTTGTGGCCCAAGCGAATCGAACATGCTATCATATTTATACCTCTCCTTATTGACAATCCATTCTGGTTCACCTGCACCTGCATCGATTCCTTCTCCTCTTTTATATCCAAATGGACTAACTTGATCTTCTACACCTTCAAACGCTCCTCCTAAAATTAAATGAGTAAAATGTACATAATTTTTTCCTATAAATTTAAAGTATGTAAATATTGTATCACATATTTTTTTGTATTAATTTTTCAATTAATTAAATTCATCTATCTTTTAGTAAAAATTTTATGGAAAAATTTTTTTTCGAAAGTATTTTAATTCAAGATTAAAATGATTTAAATGTAGACATTGACAAATCACATACCTTTAATAAGTGGTTCCGAAACGGTGGTGACTTCTTCATGTGGTATCATAGCCATAAGTTTCGCAATATCTTCAGCGAGCATCTTATCCACCACTTCTAATAACTTAGGCTTCAAGGGATTAAATTTACTAAAGTCGTGATGTGCTAAGCTCTCTTGCATCTTCTTTAGATCCGGAAAATCACCAGGTGAAATCTGTTGCTCTCTTTGAATTTGATCGTAAATCTGACCCAAATTTTTTATCAATTCTTTCTTCTTGTTATCCTTGCCAAACATACTCGGCATGTCTTTCCGTAAGGCGCTTATTATATACGCATGTACCTGTAAATTAATACAGAACATGAGTTTTTCTCTATCTCATATATACGATTTTAAATAGAAAAATTAATATAAATTCTTTGCTTCACATACCTTTGCCAAACGTGCTCGTTTAATTAAGTCATTAAGTTTTCTTAATGCGGCATTTTTTGGAAGCGATTGCATATCTTTGAATAAATCTTGCTCTTCATCTTCAAATAATCTAAAAGAAGATTTACATAATTCTCAAATAAAAAATATAGAAATAATTGATAAAACAGAAGATACAAAAGCACTTACCTTCTATTAACATCATATCTTAACGGCTGATCCCAAAACGAGCCAATATAAACCCTAGCCACCTCTGGAGTTTGTAATACCTTCCCCAACGACCACATTAAAGCACCGTATACTCTCATAAGCTGTTGATGATCTATCATATCAGCTTTGTTGAGAACAATTCTAATTTTATCATCGTGCCCACGTAAGGCCTCGATAGATCTACGGAATTCATCTGATATATCGAGCTTATGAGCGTCAAACAGCAAGATAATCCTATCTACGCGCTCAGCGAACCATTCTAAAACACCAGTAAAGTCATAGCCTCTGTCAACCTGAAGGAAACATTCAGTATTTAGGATATATTTATCAATCGTATTTATCACATACAAATATATACCTTATATTAAGTAATCTGTAGAAGCAGAGCTACAAAAGCAATACTTACTCGTTGTTTCTCACCAGACAGTATACCAGGCGTATCCACTATAGATATGCCTTTCAAAACAGGCGAGGCTACGGTCGAGCACTGAAATCTGTTCAAGAAGGCATTGCCGAATTTTGAGAGTGGCCTAAACTGTTTGTTCGGATCTACAACCAAGGCGTTGCCAGGAATAACTCCTTCCTTCTCGTCGTACATGACCGATATAAATCGATCTGTAGTAGGTTCTGGTCCAATCCTGATGCCGGGAAACTCCCTCTCCAACAGATACTTGATAAAGGTGGTTTTGCCGGTGGAATATTGCCCAACCAAGAGAATCATGGGTTTCGCGTCGAAGTCCGGATCGTCCAGCTGCGGCGAATGAAAGTCATGGAACTGATAGTATTGCTCCAGTGGCAGCAACTTGGACTTGTATATCCTCTTGAGGCCTTCGGTGACATTTTCGAAGAGGTCCTGCTTGTTGTTCTCCTCGCGAGTCAACCAGCTGAACATATTGGCGATCTGCAACAAACCGAGTTCTATATTCCTGCTGCTGAACTTGTCGTCGCGTGTTCATTCGTGCATAGCCAGAATTCCGAAGACTCATCGCATTAGCGTTAAGTAACGCCGCGTTCTGTTAATTACATTTCCCTCATTCGAGCTACACGAGTGAGACGGATTACAAGCCTACAACTCCGAATTTAGCCGTTCCGAGCCGGATCAATGTGGCATACAAAGGTTAAGGTTATCACATCGATTATATCGAACTGCTCCGCCTCCAAATTCCACTTTGTGCCTTCTCCTTCAAGACAAACTAAAAGGATATCGCGTGGGACATCGTCCCGCTGAAAACTCGGCCGTGCCCCGTTCTAGAAAACGAGTTCTCGGTACCACCTTCTTTCCCCCGGATATCTCGCGCGGCACACCACCTCCTTCCGAGCGAACAGCGACTGAGACCTTAGACGAAGCACTCGGGGCGCACAACGAGGAGCGAAGTGCGAAAATGCAAAAAGTGTGAAAAGGAGCACGTGGACAGGGGAGTGGGAGAGAGAGAAGGGGGAAGAGAGGGTGACCCAGAGAGTCGTCGAGCACCAACCTTTGGTCGGATCCGCCGGTCAAGGATGAGCGGGCGCGCTTGACGGAGCGCGACGGACGCGAGGACGAGCGCGGACTAACGGAAGAGCGCGGCGGAAGGCAGCGCTCGGCCAAGACGACGAGGTGGTCCGCCGCCGACGTGACGTATGCACGACCCAGCCGTAGCCGATCGCGGAAGATCGCGAGCAACGCGGACTTCCGGAGCGGAGCAGACGTGGTGGTGGTGGTGCCGGTGGTGGCGGCGTCGTCGGTGGTGATGGTGGTGGAAGAACAGCCACTCGAATTGCTGCCACTGTCAGCGATGACGCACTGGAAGGCGCGTCGCGCTGCGCGAGCAGCTCGGGAGAACGAGCGATCGCGAGGCGGAGCCGCGCCCGATAAACCGGCACTGATATATGTACACGCTCGTCGAGAAGATGGGCGGCGCGCGACCGATGGCACCGAGCGACAGCGTGACTCTGTGTCTGTGACAGGTTGCCGACAGCAACCCACGTCCCCCACTGTACGGCTGACGAGTGACGGCATTGAGCTCAGTGCCGGCAACTGACAAATGCGCAAGAGGGTCGGAGGAAGGGTGCCAATTAGAACATATACTGGATTCACGTATTATGAGCTGTAAATGTTACGAGCGCACTTAAATTGTTTATGAATGAATTAATAGCGGATTCGGTTGGACGCATTCAGTGCGCACTCAGTGCACATTACCCATACAGCACAAAAATTGCAGCAACATTGCAGTAACATATCCCAGATAGCAAAGAGAATCCAAAAAGAATTCGTTTTGAATTCCCGAATTATGAAATGAATTCTTTTTTCATCCCATTTCTGTTTCAAAACACTCTTCAGAGTTCAAAAAGAATTCATTTTTATGATCACCAATTCTGAGTCCTTTTTCAGATACAAAAGGAATTCTTTTTATATTCTATAAGAATACTATTGGAAAGGAATTCTTTTTTTAGTTCATTTCGAACAGATTACGGTAATTCATAAAGAATTCAAAAAAGTGAATCCTTTTTGAATTTATAACGATCACCTGTGCTATCTGGGATTGCAGCAACATAACAATATTGCTGAAAAACCAAATGAAACTCTTCAATTCCGCCAGTGATAATTAACAAAGAAAGGAAAATGTAGTTATTCCGACGTAACTGGCAATCTTTATTAATTAATACATATAAAGATTGCCAGTTACGTCGGAATAAATATTGCTGAAATGTTGTTGCAATGTTCTGTACTGTATGGATAAAGTTGTTGTACACAAATCGACGTAGAGATATGTGTTTAATATAAATATACGTAAATGGGTTAAATTCTCAATACACTTTATTGTGCTGTTTGGTATAATATTTTATCATTCGAAATATTTTACTTTTATACAGTGTACAACGGCTTTAATATGCACTATCTAGTGCGCACTAGTGACTATAGTGCATCCAACCAAATTCGCTGTAAGTAATACGAGTAGATAAATAAATTAATTAATACGGCTGAGTTTATTGAATAGAAAGCAGTAAATGTTAGTTATAAACAGATTTAAATTATTTAAGTAATACGAATATAAATTAATACGACTGAGTTTATTGACTAGAAAGCAGTATATATAAATGTTAGTTATAAACACATTTAAATTATATTTAAGTAATACGAATAAATTAATTTAAGTAATACGAATAAATAAATTAATTAATTAATTAATGTTATTAAATTTATTAAATAGAAATCAGATTTCACGGCGTTTGGATAGACAAGATAAATGAGGAGAACAGAAATACGAAAAGCGGCTCGAAAAAATCTTGGATTTGCCATTTAAAGTTCTATCTCCAATTTTGAGAAAACAAAGTTCGAGATATCACGTCGTTTCATCACGATTTAGATTAGTTGCCGAACGCGCGTAGGTTTACGTGCGCAGGTTCATTCAAGTCGTTGACGAGATCGACAGTTTCATAATTCGCGGTCGAGCGCGCTTTATTCAGAGTAGTGATGAAAAAAACGGGTTTTTTATTTCGGAGTAAAAAAACAGAGTAAAAAAACCAGTTTTTTATGGTAAAAAACAGTTTTTTACAAAATATTCTGAAAAAAGATATAGAATTATTTTTCTTAATATTCATTGTGTGTTTATTAATATCTACGTTATTTCGGTATTATTTTATATCTTTTGTCTTTATAACTTTAAATATCGAGGCGAGAACGTCTTTGCATTGTTGCAGTGTAATAGCGAATTCGGGCGCTTGCACTAGTCACCCAAGAAGAACAGAAAATCATGATGACGTCAAAATGACCTCAAAATGATATAAAAGGCGTCATTTTAGCGTCATTTTGACGTTATCATGACTTTCTGTTCTACTTGGGCAATAACCACCGCCACTTCGTCATTACTCATTACATTTTAATTATTTATAGCTTTACATTTTTTACACAGAAATCTCCCAGATAGTAAAGAAAATCCAAAAAGAATTCTTTTTGAATTCTCAAATTATGAAATAAATTCTTTTTCCATCCCATTTCTGTTCTAAAAACACTCTTCAGAGTTCAAAAGGAATTCATTTTTATGTCACCAATTCTGAGCCCTTTTTCAGATACAAAAAGGAATTCTTTTTATATTCTATAAGAATACTATTGGAAAGGAATTCTTTTTGAATTTATTTCGAACAGATTACGCTAATTCATAAAGAATTTAAAAATGTAAATCCTTTTTTAATTCATAACGATCACCTGTGCTATCTGGGCTTTCAAATGAATGCAAAAATTGAATTCTAGAAAAATAATATGGCGTCAAATGTCCGAAGAAAATACATATCCGAGTAAAAAACTTTCAGGGCCGGGGTAAGAAACCGATTTTTACTGGGTTTTTTATTCTAAATTTCTAATTTTTTCGGTACTTTTCATCTCTAATTCAGAGGAGATGTTTCATCGCTTCGCGCTGGGAACAGAAGGAAGTTGACAAATCCGGGATCAATCAGACGCGGAGAGGAAACGCGAACGTAAAAATATAACCACCAATATACTTAATCTCCATTATTATCTCTATTTTCTCTCTTATTTTATTCCTACTGTCGAAGGCGACGCGGCGACGTGACGCGCGCTTGTGGGATTCCGGCGACAGCTCGATTGAACTCGCCGACAAAGCTTTCCGCTTTCAGATTTTCGACGATTCTCGTTGGACTTCGCGGTTTTCGTTACGAAGCGCGCCCGTCGATCGCATCCGTGCAAAATTCCGAGTATGGCGGGGAGCACACACTTCTCCATAACGCAAAACGCATAATGCATAAGAAAATCAGCCAATCAGAATCCTCGGAACGAGGAGTGGGGATGAAAATAAAGGATTTCTGATTGGCTGATTTCCTTATGCATTATGCGTTATGGAGAGTGTGTGCTCCCCGCTTATTCCTGCATCCGGCATCTCGTACGCGATTTTTCCCGCGCGAAGTTGGGCACTTTCGGTTACCACGCGAAGCTGCCGAGTTCGATTACTACGATTATTTTTCAAATTTTCTATGGCGGTCCCATCGAGTTCGACGGTAACACTGCGGTCGGTTCGTGAAAGTTCCTTCGTCGTTTTCGTCGTTGATCAACGCGAGAGATATCGAGAAACGCGGAGACATGTCAAGGTACGATAAATCTCGTTGTTAATCAACGGTCGGGGTTAAGGGTATTGATAGGTAATTACGATCTATCTATTCTGTGAAGGAGAAGAATTGAACGAGAACTTGCACATTTATCATGTATATATAATTTATTATAAATAAAGACGCCCAAATATGTAAAATAATATATAAAAATAATATATATAAATAATTTTATAGTCTATAATTATATATATATAATTTATATAATTATATAGAGGCGGCAGTGTGGTCTAGTGGTAGAGTGCCAGACTCGTAATCTATAATACCAGGTTCGAGTCCACTAGATCAGGTAAACATGAATATTATTATTTTCTGACACTGCGCTCCCTGCCGGGAAGAGGATTCCCGGTAGGTAAAACTGGACTCCGTCTTTCGGAAGAGACGTTAAGATGTTGGTCCAAACTGCTACCATCTTGGTCCAGGGTATTCTGGCATCTGCAGCTTTAAATTCGGCATGAGAGGAATTATTTTAACCGGATCGGAGCTCGATCCCGTCTGATTTTCTGACGTTTTCCCGTCGGGATCCTTTGCGTTGATCCCCCCCAAATTTTTCTCCGCGTTCACATTACTTTCTCGAATTTTTCTCCTCTTATTTGGCGGCACTTCGGGTTGCAATTCGACGGCATGGTATGGCATTGGAGACGATGGGGATTTATTCCTTTTATTATTCCCCGTGGATTTACAGGAAGTGTTCTGCAGTTGAACTTCAGGCTCGTTGGGAATTTCTATGTCATCCTAAAAAGTAATATAATATGTAAATGAGGGAGTGCTAGCTCAATGCTAAAGCAGTTGCTATTTTTGAGTGGGAAAATGTTCTACTAAAATAAACTTAATCCCAAAATATAATGGAATGAGTAAATCGCGATATTGCATCGTTCCTTGGAGAACAGAAATCTCCAAATAATAATGATAAATAAACTTAAAAAAACAAGCCTAGATCTCAAAAATGGAAGTTGAGTAAAGAATTTACAATTTACAATTCTTTACAGTTTTCGGGATGGGATGGGAGGGGGGATCTTATAGATGCTAGTTAGCATCATTATTATTAAATTGTTTTTGAGATATTTTATACTTTATTTTGGCATATTTTAACATAAAATATAAAACATTAAAATTGACTAGACCGCGATATGTTATTATACTATTACTTTACTTAATTGTTATTTCATTTGTCTACTTTATCTATTTATTTAAGGAGATGATTTATTACTTTTTTCTTTTGCTAACAATAAGTTTGGATATAAATAATTGTATGATGAGTCATTAAAACGGGAAAGCGGATGACTACTGTTACTCACGCGATAATTTTCCTAATATTTACTAATGAGAAAATAGATCCGAGGAATCGGAAAAATATAGAGTATCCCAGTAGGTCACTGGGATTTCCTCCAACGAACAGTAGTTATGTAATGCTGTAACAGTAATGAACTAATGAATGATAGTGACATAACGGAGGCGTAATGTTAACAACGTGTGGCCATGCCCAGAGACAATCGATAACTATGACCTTCTCTCAGACGAATCCGATCGAATTGCGAATGTTCAATCGCGAGCAGTCCGGTGGATTCGCCTGAATAAAACTGAAATCGCTAAATGATGAGTCACGAAAACGATAAGCACGAGTTAAGCGTTCTGTCTTATCTTTCCTGTTAAATATATAGCATTGAATCTACCGCAGTTCTCTTGACTCAGATTGATCTAAAAATGAAATATTGCGGAAGCGGTAAAATGAATAAGGCGATATTACGTAACCCAGAAAACATTTTGATTACGAATAATTTGGAAAAGCCAATATGAGCCAACGCCGTTGTCGGGGCGAACAATAACTTTATTATTTAAAATTACAATGTAAAAATCTAAAACTCGCAAAGTTATTGTTCGCCCCGACAATGGCGTTGACTCACATTGGCTTTTCAAATTATTTTTGATTTTATATCCACGAGCCTGACATCACTGTTATTGATTCTAATTACAATTGTTATTAATTTTTTATAGCGATCTTACTTGAAGAGGACTTCGCGTATCAGATTGAAATACTGCCATACTGAATAAATATTCACCTCGACAAATATATTTATTTCGTCGTCACTTATACCTTAAATTATTTTCTTGGCTCATTCAAATTTATTCCCAAGATAATATCGTTTCCACCTTTCTCGCAATAAGCTACGAACAGAAAAAGTTAATTGAAATCATGTAACGACGAAACATTTCGTTCAATTTATCCGAAAGTAGAACACACATTGAGATCAGAGGTGTATCTCCCATTGCAGCGAGCGCAACCGTTTAATTGCTAATTGCGCACGCAGTATTCGGCGCAACAGACAATAGTTCACGCCAATAATCGTACATGATATTACGCAATGATATGCAAAACGTCCAGTGTCAGTCCGTTGCATAAGCAAAACGGGCACATCCCGGTTAAACGTTTTCGTGTCCATTTATTCGTCTTAACAAGCTTCGCTTGAATTACAACTGGTTTGCAGGGATACCGAGTTGTAACGTGCGCATTATGCACTCGACCGCAACATTCGCAGCCTCCCTAAGGACTAGAATGCGGATGTCTTTAGAGATGCAACGTCGAGTTTTGAAACGATTTGAAAAATTCAGCATTTATCAACTCGCATTCAAATAACTTTTTATAAACGTCTATTTTTACTTTTGGAAAGAATAATTTATTTACAACAGTTTCATTTTTTGTCGTCATTTAAATTTATATATTTATTTTAATAAAACTCAGATTTTTAAAAGATATTCTATATTCTTATCTTTTTTAGATACTTCTATTATGTATGAGCTTTCTATTCTGTTTAAAAACGAAAACTTAACTTGCTTTGAAAATTATCTGCAAACAGCAACCGCGAGTGAAGAATGAATAAAATAAAAAATCAAATAATTTAGTTAAATAATTTAATCATAATATAATCGAAGAATTATTGAAAAATTCTTTTGTAAGAATATAATTTTGTATTAGAAAGTAACAGACACACAGATGTAACGAAAATTAATTTTCTCGAAACAATATTTTCTTAGATAATGACAGAAAGATTTCTTCCTTTCAGATTTCTTTTTTTTTCTTTTTTTCTTTTATTTATTTTTTTAAGATTTCTCTTTTAATTTGTACACTTAATATTTCTCGTAAAAAAATTTCTATCTTATATTAATGTCAATATAGGCATCACTGAAATGATATTCTTATCATTTATCAATATTGCATAAGATACTGACAGTCCTATTTTACTGATAACCGTTTCGACGATAATCTGCAATAAGGTATCAGAGGCGCCTTCTATGCCAAACTCCTCGTACTGTGCGCTCATACCGACCAATAAACATTTATTAAACCAACAACTTTTTCATTAAACTTGCTTATATTTAATATACATTTTATTTTTACAGAATTTGCATAGCAGACGCTTCAAGACCCGATGAATTCTTCAAGAGAGTAGGTACGTATCTCTAAATGTAGGTGAAAACGGATTACGTATTTGAACAACGGTATTGTTTTATTAGCGGATCAACGTTGGAAAGTACAATGAAATTTTCCACATTATTGTAATCGCGAAAATAAAATGCTTTGTTTTATTTTATTCATGTATAATTTTAATGCTTATTTTATATTGTTATCACTTTTTGAATATTATATATTATATATATGCATAAGTCTATGGTTCTTTAATTGCTAATTGACTTAAGTATTAATTTTGAATTTACGTACATATCATTTACACATGCATTACACATTAATATTTTATATCTCCCGTTTCGTTTTGCATACATAATAATGATTTCGTGTAAAAACGTGAGTGTATAAATTAATATCGATTAAGTACAATTAAAACATGTAAAATTCAGTGGTTTTATATTTTACACTCTGCGTCCCAATCATCCGGAGTCACTTCGCGCCACGCTTCCTTTAAGTTTTGCAGTAGGCAAGGACTCGCGCAATTAGGAATTTCCAAAGGATGCGCGCTTCTCGTCTTCGTATTATTCAAATACAGTACCTTCGGCAACAGACAGAAAAGAATTGTATAATTATTATATAATTATATTATATATAATAAGTATATAATTATATTATATAATTATTACTCTGTAATTTATAAATCATTAGAATATTAATTATGAGAGATGTAAGAGGGACATTTAGATAATAACGCATGCAATATTAGTATGCAAATATGCAGGCTATTTTAGGAATCCCGAATGATAACCTCAGTGATAATGCATAATCGCTAATTGCTGTCATTGATTAATTACATTAATGACGTGTCATTTCTGGTATATATGTCCACATATGTCCGTTATTAAATTTGCCCATTACAACTCGTAATAATGACGAATAACAAAGTTTAGATACTTAGATGGAATTTAAAATGTTTTAAAGTTTTCGCGATAACAATTTCTGATTCTATTTAGAATTATTCGTTATTGTGTCGTAAACGTTTACGATAATGATACCACGATAACCGTACCTTCACTTCTCGGTCGACTCCATTATTGGCGCGATGTAGCTCCAATATGAGCGTCGCCCCGTAATCGGGTTTAAGAAATTCATTCGTAAATCCCATTGTTCTCATCACGTTGACGAGAGTTATGTCGTGAGCGGAATAAAAGTAAGATCGTTTCGGCTTGGGATCGTTTATACTCTCTTCCATACAGTACAAGATCTCTTTCACCAGCGGGCCTGGAAATATCGATACAATTTAGAATACGAGATATCGCGATGTAATTTAAAAAATGCACTCCAGAGATACCATCGTACCTCCACGAAGACGTTTTTGAGTAGAGCCGTTGGTGAAGAGCGCCAAGCTGCGAGCGGCTATTTCGCGCATCTCGTTGTTGTAAAATTTCTGCGTCCATGCCGGAAGCTGTAAGCCGTGTAGCTCCTCGATCTCGAGAGTATTGTAAAGGAACTCGACGTCGGTGATCGTGCTCATATTCTTTCCGGTGTGCTCCGTTAGTTCCTTATAATAATCGGCCATTTTCGCGCCCGATCTTTCTGCCTCGTCTCTATATGCCTGTTTTAGAGCTTCCTCTAGCCTCGGGCATGCTGCCTTCACCGTTATCAGCTACAATAACATCATTGTATTGAAAAATAAGCTTCTCTGCATACCTGACTTTTTGATAAGTAACTTGTCATTACTTGAAAATACAGCTTTTTATCACAGAGATCATTTTAATTCGTGTATTTTTGCAACGTAAAATAATAGAATGCATAGAATCCGATGGTTACACGCAGATTATAACAATTGACTCAAATTTTCAAATATATAAATATGAAGCCCAATGTCGGTCAAACGCGGATCTTGGTGCGTAATAATAATTTTTGTGAATTCCCTGTTCATGCGAACTGCGCGCCGCATATTCGTCGGTCTTGAAACACAATTCTTAGGGTGGCGCCAGACTATGCGCGTTTTCGCGAATATTCATGATTCGAGTATCGTTCATCCTTGTTTATCATTTCTTAAACAACAAGGATGACATGATTCTATTCACGAATGATTCGTGAAAACGCGCATAGTTTGGCGCTACCCTTACATGAAGCCGGAATTAATTCACATGTTAAATTGACGAGCAATTTAATAATTTTGATGCTAACAGGCATCTATAAGATCCCCCCTTCCCCGACAAAACTGTAAAGAAATTATTCAGCTTACACTCAAATTTGTTGCAATCCTAAGATTACGAATTACACATTTTTCTCTTCGTCGAATAATAATTAGCACTAAAAAGGAGATCTTTTATAAGACAAGTGCATGAAACTTCTCGACGTAAAATTTCAAGCTGTAGCCTTTCAGCTCACATCATAAGTCTGATGCTGCACTCAGAGAAAAAAGTCGTATCAGCAACTAGAAATTTGTGGACAAATAGCGCCTCAACTATGTGCTATAAGTTGCAGTAACAACAACAAATAAGTTATATAAACTAAGAAAACATAGTAATATTAACCATTCATAGTAAATCAGTGGATAAACTACATATTTGTCTAAATATTTGTCTAAACTGGACAAATGTTGTTGTCATAATATCTTACTTGTATGAAGTCTATATAACTGTGTAATTATAGTTGAGTCGTTATTTCACTATCAATTAATAGTTCACGAATGTAGTTAGCGTGACTATATTTTTATAGTATTCAGTACTACTTTAGTTTCTATTACTTCGTAAAATTAGTTGCAACTACTTAAATTTCAGAGTTGCCAAGTTATAGTTGCCAGAACTATTTCGTTTTCTCTCAGTGTGGATTATACCTTGTCCAAATGTCGTGGTATCGAGTGCACGGGAACGGGAGTCCATGGCAAATCGGGTAAGAACCTGTCCTCGGGGCTCGGTACGAACAATCCGGCAAGTAATGCCTGCGCCGACATGACGCACCGATCCGAGTAGCTGCTACGTATCAGCGTGGCTGTGCTCTCGAATTTACGACCGATTATAGCGCCGTATTTTAAGCGTATCCATTGACCCACGTTATACAGTTCAAGCATTCCTTTCTGAAAGCGGATTTCGGGATTGATAACACACCGCGCCCCATTATTCGCGCTCGATCGCGCGTTTTACAACCGCGGTACATATTGTGCGCAAAGACGCGAGTTAATTTATGGCGAGTCCAGACACATATTATCGTATGTTATATATGGTAGTATCGATTCAACGGTATCCGTGCGTATTTCACCCGAACCTTGGTCAAGGCGCCCCAGCCGCCGGGCCAGTCATAATTTATGTAGGGATCCTTAGGATAGGTCTCCGTAGGAGTTCGGTCGCCGTGACGGAACAGCTGTCAAAAAAAAGATGATTTCTATATGAAAAAAAATACCATTCACTTAACGTTACGCATGCAAATGCACCGCGTCTTTTTTTATTTATTAAGGAGGTTGGCTACTCAACTAAAAATGGTAACTAAAATTAATGATAACAAGGCTCTCGGATAAAATCAAATAGAAGTAAGCCAATGTAAGCCAATGCCGTTATTGGGGCGAAAATAAATTATTTATTAACTATACAAATTACAAATATACAATAATATATAAAAATGATAAGAATTAGCTCAAATTTATGGAGGATATTCGTCTATGGGAATCTGCCATCCATGCAAAATTTAAAGTCAATGGTCTGCATGGTTGGTTTAATAAAATATGTGAGTTTATTTAATAATTTTATATTCAAGTTTGTTCAATTTTTCACAAATTTTTATTCGCATTATATGTCTCTACATTTTATTCTACATTATTCTCATTTATAATGATGGAAAATAATAACGAAAAAAAAGTTATGCAATTTTTGCTATGTCGCCCGTGTATAAGAGTATAACTTCAATAATTAATTACTCGACAACCATGCAGATTATTGACTTTAAATTTTGCATGGATGGCAGATTCCCATAGACAAATATCCTCCATAAATTTGAACTAATTCTTACCATTTTTAGTTGAATAGCCAACCTCCTTAAATTCTTTGACTAACTCGAGATCCTGAAGCAAGGTTCATTTCAATGCTATTTTTTGTCGTTTTAAAAAATTGATGTAACATTATATATTTTTTTCAATATCGGATATTACATAGTTTAATGAACATTATCCCTCTATTAGATATCGTTTGTGATATTGAAGTAATATATTCGTTAATTAAATATCTCGTAAAATTATCAAGTTAATAGATTCAAATTTCATTAAACATAACATTAAAATTAAATTAACGCTCCACATATGGAAGCGGAATGACGGGTGACGGGCCAACTGTTACAAACGAGCTACTCACAAAAACCACCTGCTGTAACGTGTCACGTTCAGTAACCGGCGATGCGAACGCTGTGTACGCTAACATTGTGCAAGCGATGAAGGTTCCGAGCACAACCACCGTCGCGCAAACGCCAACCTTTCTGGAACGACAATTACCCATCGCGGTTCGTCCTCTTGCTCGATCCATTTGGCCCAATTACACGTTTCCCGTGGCGATCCCAAGTAACTTCTTCGATTGCAGACTAGATCGTAAACGAGAGCTCGTTAGCAGCCGGCGTAATGAGTCGAGCGCAAACCGATAGTCATTTAACGGCTGTCCCTTGTGTAAGATAAGTTTAATACATGTAAAGTTACTTTGCGCGATTGAGAACCAGTTGCTAGCTTTGTTTATCTCAACATTATCCCTTCAGTTTGTGAATCATTATTTTAAATTTTAGATATTTAAAATGGGAATCTATATATCCAGACCTAACAATAACGATAATTCAGTTCGTGAATCATTATTTTGAATTGTAGACATTAACCCTTCTGTCAATGAACGGGTACCCGGGTACCTAATTCGACTTAAAGGTTAAAAATTTTTATGTTAATGCGCGAATTTTGTTACGATGCCTCAGATTCCCATCCTTGGTGTGACAAAAAACAGTTTTCAGCAGTCACAAATATTAAAAATATTCAGCAGATTTTTTTTATATCAGTTTTACCTTTTTAGCAGAGTCACCGTAAAGTCGAATATTACGCCATTCAATGTATGGATACCCGGGTACCCATTATTGATTTTTTGCTATTATGAACAATGTAAGTAGTGTTTGATTTCTTCGTTATTTTTAAATATTATTTTTAAATATTATTAATTAATGAAAATAAGAATATAAAAAACTTTTAGCTGTGCATGAAACACATCCGTTTGCATTCACTGCTCACACAGCACTGACAGCGCGTGCGGACCGTTAAGCGTATCGGTACAGATTTTCTCCGCCCGAGACACGTATAGGGTCTTTGTATTCGGAAACCCTCTAAAATATAATAGGAAAGAATGTTCGAGGCCCAGCAGCTGCTGTGAAAAAATTGTCGCAGTGCAACGTATCGAAAACGCAGTGGGTACCCATGCATTGATGGGAAGGTGAAAAATTATGTATTGACAGAAGTAGGGTTGCCATAATAAAATTTTCAAAACTAGAACCTATAAGCCAAAAATTCCGGACATTTCGCTTGCAACCCCGGACGCATACAAAAATGCGAATAGGTTAGCAAATTGTAATAAACAATAAATGAATAATTATTTTACATCTCGTTTTCAATAGTACTTAGAGTAAAATGAATAAATTAAACATGTTTTTAATTTAAAAGAAGTTTTATTATTAGGTATCTACCTTATTGTACCTATATCTACGTGCTATATTGTCATTGGTATTTTAAAAAAATATCAGTAAAATATCAAATAATTACAAAATATATTAAAGAACCAAATCAGCACAAAACTACTGGTTTTTATTAGTAAATTGAAGTGATTGAATATGATGTAGTTAATTAAATCTAAAATGCAAAATATTTAGAAATTTTCTTAAACCTCGGACATTCATAATTATCCCGAACACATTCGAAAAATTCCCCCGGACGTCCCCGGACGCCCTAAAAAAGAGGACGGATGGCAACCCTAGACAGAAGGGTTAATTTAGACAAAATTATTTAGACAAAATAGGAATCTAAATAACGATAATTCAAAGAACGCTAGGAAGAGATAAAAATGATAATCCTTTTAAGTTTAATATTCATCAATATTCAAATTAAAATTTAATATTCATATTTGTGAGTAATCTAAATTACAAAATTGTACCTCCCTTAAAAATCCTTATAGGAAAGTATCTTCTCAATATTTTGTAATGAGCATTTAAAAAATGATATAGCTCTCACGTTCAAATCGGAGAAGAAATATGAAGCGAAAGAGGATTTTCCTTATTTTCGCAAAAGCTTATCCGGCTTCGCAAACAAATGACTCGCTGAATCCAATTAACGCGTCGACGATCGCCTTTACGATACCACGTATATATCCCACCCAGCACACTTTATCCTGAGGATATCCCAGAGTGATCCACATGTCCAATTGGACATAATGCGATCCCATGGAGATCCTACGGTTATTGAGATATCCCTCGGATATCTAGTGGATATCGCAATATCGTGTGGGATATAATATGACAGACACTTGTTTCTCCATCAGATAAAGGCTACACGCGTGTGCCGTGCTTATCGCACGCTTCTCTATCATCTGTCATGTTTACCTCTGCTCACGCACGACGTGGAACGTCGTTCGACTGTATTCGCACTAAAACCCACCGGTCACGATACGGCACTGCGACCGCTGGAGCACGTCGTGCGGTATCCTCGTCCCTCCCGAAGCGCGCGGAACAGAAGGAGACGCGAGATGCGTGACGTGCGTGCACGATTCCGAGCGAAATATCGCACGTGATTCGTGATTCGCAATCCGAGACGTGCCGCAGTCGGTCGCACTCGCGCTCGCGAATCCGATAACACACTCCCTGTTATTATCGCCTCGAATCACGGAAACTGCGGATAGCAGCCGTTCACGCTCTCTTCTTCGCAGCACGCTCTTCCTCGCGCAGCGCATAACTGAAAGATCGACCGCAGTGGCTATATATACGTGCATGTGTTGTGTGTCATACTTACGCAAACCCACCACATGAATGCGCATCTGGCTTTCCAGTTGCGGCAGTTGTCTAAGATCGACTATGCAACGATACGTTGTTTTCTTTTCGTTGTAAAGCGATCTCGTTCGATAACTGTGCGACGTCTGAGTTTGATTAAGCGGTGTCGTTAATGGCTTTAATGGTCTCTTAGTGACCTTTGTCCCCTTAGTAACAGCGTTGAAAATTTGATATCGCTAATGGCTTTACAGACAGACTGTAGATGACCGCGTGTTAAAGAATTCTTGGAATATCCGACGAAAACGGTGAATGTTACGACAAATACATATTTTCATAATGAACCATACATTTTTAGTTTTATCAAGTTTGGCCGTTCTCCATTTTAATTGTTTGATACCCTTCGCGGTCTTGTAATTATACTGTTTATCAAGTTGTTTTTGAGAGCCAAACTTTTTGATATGTTACGCTGAAAGTGCCCAAAATAACTTCAATTTTATCTTTTATATGAGTTCTCAGCAAAACAATCGACTGCAGACTACTGACGTCGACAGTGTTGAAAAGATACCGTCTCACGTGATTCACTAAACTGCAGGGCTGCGTTCGAAAACATCACCCGAGTGCCCCCGAGTAGCATTTTATCCTTGTTGTTCACCGAATGTTAAACAAAGTATAAAATAATACGTGAGAGACCTCGGGTTTCCGAACGCAGCCCAGAAAAGTGTGACTACTCCAACATTACCGTGTTCCCTACTCTAAAATTTACTGACAAACAGAGGCAGGTAGTATTTAGCATTGGATATATGCGAAGAGAATACGGAATGTGACGTCGGAATAAATATGCGCGCATGGCTGGGTTAAAGTAACTTTTATTTACGATGAGTTTTTACTAGAGGCGCAATAAATCTCTTTATAATACACAGAAATAACGCAGGTCGACTTCACGCGCTTCGCTCTGGGCGTCGGTGATAACCAAACGGGATTTCGCGATTAAGCGAACAAATCGCTTCGTCCGTGGGCACACATTTATTTTCTGAAATGGTAGGTAATTTATTCGCGAAACGAGATCCGCGTACGTCGATCGAACATACGCTGGTTACGTCAGGTATTGGAGCAACAGGAATTACGTTGCATAATGCGATGTAGAAATAGGACAAACGTTACGATCCACTTTTGCAGCTAATTAATGGCCGTTTAATCGGCATTCTTTTGCAGATTATTTAATAACATATGTTAATACATACTTCTTGAATCGGAAGATAATTGATCTAAATCTTAGAGTGATTATAATTATCTCTATATCGAACACATTGCTCTGCTGTTAAGACAATATACGGATAACATCGTTAATGCAAAGAAGTCAATCTGCATGCAAAAGTTAATCTGAAAATCTCGAGCGTGATTTGGCTTATTGAGTGGTTGCTCCAAGCCTTGCCAATTATATCGCGCGTTATCATCGAGCGCGATTAACGGTATCGTTATCGACACTTACTGTGCGCCTTGGTTACCACCTGTTGACAGGAATGCACAAGCCAAATGTCAAAATAAGTCGTATCCAGTTTAAATAAAAATATAAATTCCATTATAATTCAACTGTTCGCAACGTTCGGGATTGCAAAAATCTGTAATCCGTGTATTATTGAAAAATGCTCGCTACAAAAACAAAGGATTTTCATATTTCGAGTAATTCATTGGTAACTTAATTCCAACCAGATTAATTGAATTCGGAAAGTCATACGTAACGTTCGATATTCGTTTTTCTCGCGATATGATTTGTAATGTGATAGTATGTTGGAATATCGAAAAGCATCGAGCTGCTTTTTCCCCTTTTTTTTTTATTTTAAAATAAATCGGACATTTCTTTTTGCGCACCCCTGACCTACGGACTAAATCTAAGGTAGTCTATAACACGAAAGAGGGACGAAGTTTTACTATCTCTACGTCGCACTTTTATACGATTTTGTTTATGCAAGCGCAGTGTGCATCCGGTACACGTTGCGTGTTACATAAGATATAGGTAGACGTTGGAGCTAGTAAAACAAAGTGTCCTAAGAGTAGCAGGGTCCTCAAATCGTTTCGCGCGACACACCGAAGTGTCGTAAAACGCATCGATACGCATAAAATAAAAAGGAAAATACGATCGTCCGAAGCCAGTACGATGTTGCTTACGTAACTCTAGCCGGACCGACGAAGTTAGATTTTGCTGACGAGGAATTTGCATACAACGCGGTTTTGCTTTATTTCCGGTCGGCGCAAACGAAGTTTGAGAACGCCTGACCTAACGAACGCAACACCGATTACGATTATCATAGTAAGTACGACGTTTCATTTTTTTTTACAAGAGTCACTAGAATATCGGAGAACGGGGGAGGAGACCGAGAGAGCGTAGGGGTGCGAGCGTTCGTACAATACGTCGTTTGGTATGAAAGTTTAACGAAGCGGGCGTTCGAAAGCTGCGGGAGAAAAATTATTCCGCGCGCGTAAAGGATTAAGGGAGAATTCTCTCTCGCGCGTGCAGTGTTCGCTCGGGGGAGCTCGTCGCGGTATACGATTTCAATTGCAGATAGTAATGACTGGAATAAATGCAGCCCGGAAGTGGAGCGTCATCGATTCGCGGAGGCGCGACTCGAAGGAGCCCTCTTGTTGGATCAGCGAAATGCTACGTCTATCCACTTCATTTATCTTGCGGCAGGAATAACGTTGCTAATCCGTACGCGGCTCACGCGTAACAAATAAACCCAGCGATGAAACAAAACGCAATAACGATACCTGGCGAGAATGCTTTTACGGTACTCCCGGCTTTTTCCTCGTCGATGGAAAGGAGGAAGGAGAAATTTTATCGTAAAACCAAACCGAGGGATCCATCCTGTAAAATTAACTTGTAAAATTGTTGTAAGAGGTCTTGATGTTAATACACGATCTACAAATGAATGAATAATCTAAGCCTGACCTAAATTAATCTATAATATTTCTTGAAAAGACTTGTAATTTATTATCAATCAATTTTTAATTAAAGACTGAACCGTGTTCTAAATGTAAAGCACAAACGATCCAATTTAATGCGCAATTTGCGTCTTTTACAAATGTATAGATACATTTACTTCGAGCTCATTTTAAATGAAAGCACTTCCGCCAGGTGCAACATTATCGCATCCGCATCTAACGATACAAAATGAAGAGTAATTTAGCAACGCAGTTGCGAACTGCCAGTGGTGCAACTAAAAGAAGGAGTGTGCAAAGTTCTAAGTGCGAGGATTAAACGGGGGAATGTAAAATCGATCAAATTTGTCAACATCAATAATCTATAATCAATTAACTATATTCGTAATTTTTGATTAATAACTTACACTATTTGCGCTTTGGCGGAAGTGTGTATGTCTGTACACACACCGTAGGTTTATTCGGGGCAAGAGGAGAGGAGGAATTAATCGCTCGAGTGCACTTAGTTACGCCACTGGCAACGGACGATTCTGAGATCAGTGGTTCAAGCTCGAGGTAGAGACAAAGTGGAAGGATCGAGTCGGGAGTGACGTTATTACGAGTTGTATAGTAATCTCTCTGCATCAGCGATCGTGTCTGCGATCTACGCCTGTTCCGAGCGACGCCTTCGTCCGGGACCGCCGGCGTAGTTCGCCGCCGCGAGCCCCATCAAGTGTTTCGCCGCTTGAGAACCGCTGAAGCCACGACTGAGACCCAGATCCAATCCTCGTTTGGTGCTGCGGACGTATACCGATCGGACATTTATCACATTGCTATTGCTGTGCATTTGAATCGACCATCTTAGAAAGGGCTTTGCTTCAAGAAACACTCGAGAAATGCAAAAAAGCATTCGGGTGGCGTCGACGTAACTACATAAAAGCCAGACATCCGATCCTATCGATGGTCTTATATCAATTGATTGGAACGAAGTCTCTTCTATATACGAATGTGTGTCGATGTAAAAAAGGACACGTACAGTGGAAATCCATTATCGACATTTTTAAAATAAAGCCCTTCCTAAAATGAGCGGTCCATTTATAACTGTTGGAATTAAAGGCAAATAAAAGAATCGTTGTGGATGGTGGTACAGAAAAAATATCAACGGAAAAATAACGGTCTGAATATAGAGCGTTCGAAGCATTTAGCGAACAAGTTTCAAAATTCCTTTTAAAATGCTTTCTATGACACTAAAGTTTAATTTGATCCAATTCTTATTAGCGAACTCTTTAATAAGTTTTCTTGAAAATCAATCGTAAAATATCATCGATAAAAGCAATAAATGCAACGCATAATTATAGGCATAATTATATTAACAAAATTAATATCCCGCGTATGCTAGACATTGATACATACACGGAGAAAATTTTATATTAAAAATTACTATGTATGGCAGTAGTCGTAATAATTATTAAACTCTTCTGAAAACATAGTAAACATTTTTATAATTCCAGCATGGTCCACGACTACTGCCATACATAGTAATTTTTAATATAAAATTTTCTCCGTGTATGTATGGAAAGAACGGTTTTGCTGAAGTATCTAAAAATTTAGATACAGATCTGCAAATAATTATGTTGGATCATCCAAAATAATTATGTAGGATGCTGAAGCATACTGACAATGCTGCAAAAAGTTTTGACATCCTAGCAAACAGGTTGAGCGTTCTACATAATTATTTTGGATAGTCTAATATAATTATTCTCTGATCTGACTAAATTTTTAGATACTTTAGCAAAATCGTTCTTTCCGTGTGCAACATAAATTAGGCATAAATAGTAAAATTATAAAATAATAATAAAAAAGTAAACATAAATATTAAACTAATTAAGTTTATTGTAACATTAATTTTCTTACTTTTCCATCTCAGGGCGGTTCATTGCGACAGTGCGACTAAGACGAGAGAGTATCTCTAGGAATTCATCTCGGTCCATGTCATCCTGCTGATCCCAATAACTTTCATGGCTGCGTGCATGGTGTAAAATTGGAATTGATCGATTACTTTAATCGTGAAAAGTCGTGTGCAGCAATAAACGTTAAATTACACGAGATAAGGAACGCGCGTAGAAAATTTTTAAATTTAAATAGAAAAATGAAATAGGCAAATGTTCAATTTAACTGGGAAAACGATCAGAATTGTTAAAATCACGATCTCTGTAAAATCTATTTTTCTCCGCGAGAAAGAGACTCTGGAAGTTGAACCGAATAATATGCGAGCGGTAAAAATATGACTGACAAATATAATTCAGGGACGGGGTGAATTGATACGCTTGTATGCAATTCGAAATTATCCCTCGCGATTGTCTGAAACGTCGTTCGGCGAGTCATTTCAGTTGCCAGGAGTCCTTTCTATCGGTTGGCGTGTCGTCAAACGGGAACTGGGTTAAACTGTTCAAGCAGATGCATTTCTCCTTCTCGTCCAATATATTCATTTAATTGTAAATACGCGCTCGGAGCAATTTGCATTAATTTTATGAGTATATTTAAAAATTAATTTCGAGTATCGCAAATATTGTTGAATATAACTAATCAAGGTAATGGCGCATAGCTAAAATGTTTGCTGATAGCGTTCGTCCTCTTCCATCAATAATGTTGACTCCATACATAAGTCTTTGAAAAGAGAGAAAATAAAGAAGGAAAACACAAATTCACAGACAGTCTACATATAAAACTCTAATAATATTCATCGATACATCTTTTTCTTCTCCCTTTTGATTTATCATTCAATACAGTGATAAGTAGACTTAGGATTTTGGTGCTGATTTTCGTCCGCGACGTCTGGCTTTGTATGACGGATTGCCTGTTTCATTGTTATTGGTCAATTTACTTACTGTTTACGTGTTTTTGAATGTGCCATTGGCTTAACAGCCTACCGTCTCCGTCGCACAAAACAGTGGCGCCGAACGCCGCGCACGACAATCCGCACCAAAATCCTAAGTCTAGTGATAAGATTTACATTACCTATGCGGTATTGCGTCGGCTGTGAGACTCGAAACTGCGACGACGACTACGAACGTCAGTAGTGTGCACAAGACGGTCATCTTGGGCTGCATCTAAAATAAATTAATCAACAAAAAAGTATGTTAGATGTAGTCGACACAACTGGCCAAAATTTATTTAAAAAATTCACAACGTTTCGACCATTGGTTCTGGTTCTCTTCAGGTGTTAATAAATTATAATAAATAAATTAAGACGAACATTCTATGAATGTGGCGTAGTGCCTAATAAAGTAAAAAATCTAGACTGAAGAAAAAAGAATATAAGATTCGTTGCTATAAATTACAAAAATTGCAAAAGTGGTGAGTTAAAAACTTACATATTGTTCGAGTGAAGTCAAAAGAAAATATATCAGTAGTCACAGAAAATAAAATAGTCAAAAACTAAAAACTTTCGAAACTTAAAATATGTTCAGTAATTAAAGAACGTATTAAGAAGCACGTCTGTAACACTCAACGGTTGTCAAAAGAATAAAAGAATAAATAAGCGAACGATACAGAGAGGACAAATTGATATTATGTGTTATTTATTATTAAATTATAAGTCGCAGACAAATAGTCTGTATCCTTCTGTAGGTTGATCGTGTTTTTATGTTTTTTGATGAAAAACATTTCCGCGATCTCTCGTTTTTTCGTATGTCTTTCTTTATGCAAAATTTCTGGACTTGACCAATTAAAGTCATGGTTATGGGAAAAACAGTGTTCGCTTATTACTCTGAGTGGTTACTGAAATGCTTCTTAATATCAGCTTTATGTTCCTTGATACGTGTTTCAAGATGCCTTTTTGTTTGTCCTATATAAGTGGCGTTACAATTGGAACAATTAATTTTATAAATTAATTCGGTTTGTTTACAATCAATTAATTTGTCTTTGCCTCTTTTAATAATACAATCAAGTTTTTTAGGTATAGAGTGTAGTACATTGAAACCACATTTTTTAAGAGTACGGCTAATTTTTGTTAATTATTCACTGGCGAAGAAAAGTTTTATTGCTTGTAAATTAATCACACAGTTGTAGTAACTAATCGTATAATTATAAATAGAAAGAAAGTTAATTATAAATCTTGAATAATTATAGAATGATGATCAATGTTGAGTACACGCGACTTTTGTCTAAAATAATCTAGGTACTCGGCATAATGAAAAGAGCAATCATACGTTTTTACATAAATGTGAACGTAACTATTCGGATCTCGTTTGGAGATCTGAATTCCTGCATTACAGAATAGTGCTCAGCATCTCAGGCGTCTCAGCATCACATTTAACGTTAAATTCGACGGTAAATGAGATTAAGATACGTGAATACAAAGCGACGTGTTCACACGTATTCCCTTTGTAATACGTAATCCCGTATATTCTCCGTCTCACTGTTCCACTATTAGGCTACTATATATCTCTGGTATCGTATAATGGAAAATACGGCGATGTCAATGGATATGCTTCGCCGTGCATATGAGCGGATTAAAGAGCAGTAAGTCCTGAGAGAGAAGCGTTCCAGATTGCGAACAACCCTGCAATGGGTTGAACACCAAATAGCTGTCTGGAAACACTCGCGCAATTTCATCTTCGTGGAATTCTAATTTGGCGGAGCAAAATTCAATTCAAGTACGAAACTTACTCGAATACGCAACAATAATCACGGAGATAGCTGGGAAAAGAGTATTCGTAAAGAGTATAAAATACCGTTTTCGAAAAAAACGGTATTTTACTTATACTTTGAAGTTTTCGTTTGAGGCTGCAATTCCATTCACAGATGAATGACAGAAATTGTATGTTTCTAAGTATTTTGTATGATAAGATAGAACAAGAAATGAGATAGAAACTGGATGAGGAAAACACAGGAGAATTTTAAATACATTAAATACTTTTTGTCAAAACAATGTGCTTGTGCCTGCCGCCTTCTCAGCCACTATTTGATTTGTTAGTTTAGGATAGCTTGCTTTACAAACGTATATGACTTTGCTGATCTCAAATCACCAGACGTAAGCTGTAAGGATAAGGAAAGGCTATCAAACAAAGATAGTGCCTATTTGAAAAGACGCTAATCCGTTCATACGTTTTTAAAAGCAAAATTCCAAGATACTTTCTCAAAATATTGTATTCTTATCGCATCGCGATAAATGCAGCCAGTGATCGTTGGTTAAGCAATCGTTACTTACATTTTAGTCGAGCAATGCGAATATTGTTCCCGAAACCACCGTGGGCGGTACCTTTGCAAGTAGTATCTTTCAAGACGCGGAAAGTTTGTCGTTAAATGAAACGCCAAGTAAGATGAAAGGGGAGTGAGATCGCGGGAGTGGTTGAAGGCGCGAAAGACGAAACAATGGCTCCTCCGGAATATGGAGAAAAGTTGGCGCGTTCTCGGCTAACAAACTATTCAGCTCGCGACCCACGAAGAACGTCCGGCCGTCATTCGATGTATATGGGTAGAGGTAGCTTTCCCGTTCTATAGAGTTAACAGCGCGCACTCACATAACAGTTAACGTTGCAGCGGAAGATTTAGAACTGCCATATAGTCCCTAAATAGAGCGATCTTTAGCCGATAATGCGAAATACCTATAATAATATCTCACGTTGCTCCATTAATGATATACGGAAAGAATAGTTTTGCTGAAATATTTAAAAATTTGGCCAGATATAGATTTGAAAATAATTTAGTTAGACCATCAAAAGTAATTAGGTAGGACGCTCAAAATAATTGCTAGAATATTGGAACTTTTTGCAGCATTATCATCATGCTTGAGTGTCCTACTTAGTTACTTTTGATGGTCTAACAAAATTATTTTCAGATCTGTATTTGACCAAATTTTTAGATGTTTCAGCAAAACCGTTCTTTCCGTGTATCATCGTAATATGCCAACCATGAGAATCTTAGACGAAATAATTAAGATGGAATTAAGATAAGAACTAAACAAATCGTTATTTAATTCCGAAACTGTAAATAATATTGTTGTAACAGATTTGCGCTAAACAGAACATGACGTCTAGAGACTCTATCTATAGCTAATTTTTATTTTCCTTTTCCTAATTTTCTTCATCTCTACGAATTTCGCATGCAGGACGCTTATTTTTCTCTCTCTTTTTGGCGTTTATTCAATCACCATTTTATTGCGGTATAATTACAATTCGCTGTGAATAGTGCCTTCTATTATGAGTGGATAATTGGATTCGCCATTCGAAATAATTGATGGCCACAGGCTGATATTCTATATATCCACGTATTTATTTTCGCCCGTGAAAGATGACGCGTTTATGCCTCTGTGTCGTGAAACGCTATTTCTCTTTCACAGCGTACTAAATCCGCGAGTTATTATATTACACATATAATCATGCGCGAAAAGCTTCGCACTGTTTTGTTTTTATCCTGCATATAGCGTTTATGAAAAATTTGATAAATATCCCTACTTATTAAATGCGCATTTTTCGTAAATTGTGTCCACACCTAAACACACACATTTGAGGAGCTTTTAAAAGTATTGCTCTTGTTAATCTGCACTATGGTTGATTGCAGACAAAAGAAATCTTCATATTTCTCAAGTTATACGGTTCCTCAAGTCATTCCTCTGCTCGTAATGTCCACTAAATCGATCGTTTCCGCGCTTTAATTCCATACGCATAACATTGACGATAAACAGAAGACAGAAAGACGCACTGTACAGAGTTAACGTTCCGAGAACGCTTAAAGTTCGCGTTTAATTTTCCCCGGTTGCCATTAATGCGGATTAGACGACTCTGGCGCCGTCGTCTTCGCTTTACTCTACCCGGGAGAAGCCGCGAGCTATAAATTTACGTAATTTCGTCGAATTTATCGTCCCCGACTTACTTAAGCGCAACCGTGCGCCGAACGAGGTGGGCGAGATAAATCAAATCATATCTAAAAAAAAAACCACGTGGCGACGTAAGGGTATGCTAAGTATACCGCGCGGTTAACATCGTTAGTCCCCCGGACGTAAAAATTTATTTTTCTAGAAAACACGTTCCCGATAATTGTTCCCGGTAGTGCCGCCGTAACCGCAGTGAATCTAATAACGCTATAATCGAGTTTCGATCCAGAAACTGTACTTTTGCCGATCGTTCAGTCCTGCGATCCCGGCGATTTTTTTCCCGCCTCCGTCCTTACTTGCTGAAGGCCTTTTATTTTCGTCTACGGAGCCAAGTGGCCGCATTATGCCGAAAAATATTTGCTCACCATTAGGAAAGACGTGGATCAATCTCATGCTGTATAAATATCATAAAATTATTTGGTCACAGGAAGACGTGTCTCTGTACCAGATTGAAATCGATATTTCTTATAGCGTTTTTCACTGGGAGCACTGAGTGCGCACTAAGGCTCGTTCTTAATCAATTTTGACATTTACAAATCATCGATCTTAAATATTTATTGAAATACTTGTCAGTAAAATGATCTGTATATCATCCATACAGATTGTTTTATTAGTTAAAAAGTTTTTGAACGTGATTTAAGCGATCTTAAATATAATAACAGATTATAAACAAGCCTTAGTGTGCACTCAGTGCGCACCAGTTCTCCCAGTGAAAACGCTATTAGAAAAAATTTCATCCATCATTCTTTTTGGATTTCTTTCTCCTTGAAATTTTTTATTCGTACCGATACTCTTCAGTATTGTTGCGTCCAAATGTCAAAATTGAGATCGTCGGCAGTCTCATTACGATGCAGAAGACAAGAGAAGTATTATTTCTGAAGTAACGAGGCGGGAACAGAGGAAAAAAAAGAGTCCATCTCGATTCCGCGATACGCGACTGACTGCACCATTATAACACGATTCAGTCATTTCACGTTTTAGATTGTTGTTTCGCGCCAATATCGTTATTAAACGTTCGTTCCTCTGTAGTGAAGAATGTGCCGCGATAGCACGAACGAGTTCTACACTCGGCTTTAAACTCGACAGCAACGGTATTATTTCACCACTTCCCAGATCGATTCGATCGAAGCAGTAGCGATCGTTTTGGCTTCCGAACGATGTCATCAACATCGATAACGATACCTTCTTTATTACTCGTATAATGCGTGTGATATCGTGGCGGCGTGACAAAATCCGCGCACGCATGATGATAAAAGGCACGCATGATTAAATTCGAATGAACTGCGATCGCCTATCGCAAGCGATATTTATGGAATTCTGAGCGATATCGGACAGTTTCAGCTGAACATGTGAAAATTAATGCGTAGTCATTTCGGAACTTCATCTAGTATGATTAGTTCAATCATAGATAGAATAAAATCTTTTTTATAATAAATGTCTCTGTCTTTTACCGTCTAAATATTTCATGTCTGCAAGTCGAACATATTTTTACATTTTTTATAATTATGTGTAAATTATTTCTATTTACTCCATACAATTATATTTATTTATAATATTTACTTATGATATCTATTATCACACAAAAAATGATAAGATATCGACAGCATTAAGTCTAATTGAAAATAATTTTGTTAGTTTAATAACATTACTAAATGAAACAAATACGTATAATCTTATTTTATTGAAATTATTATTGAATTAACAAAATTATTTTCAATTAGACTTAATACTGTTGATACAACATTATTTTTTTCAAATAAACAAGAGATGGAATATTCTTCGCTAGTGAATATTAAAAAGCCATTTCGGAACTTCATCTCGTATGATTAGTTCAATCATAGATAGAATA
>NJRP01000083.1:737095-762980 GCA_003063835.1 Aphaenogaster floridana | reverse complement strand
CTAACTATAACTATTTAACAAACTATTTAACTTTTCATTATAGTCACAAATATCATAAATTTTTCTCTCAGTGTATTTTCACATTTTTCAAAATTATGTGTAAATTATTTCTATTTACTCTATACAATTATATTTATTTATAATATCTATTATCACACAGAAAAAAATGATAAGGTATCAACAGCATTAAGTCTAATTGAAAATAATTCTTTGTTAGTTCAATAACATTATTAATAAAATAAATACGTATAATCTTATTTTATTAAAATTATTATTGAATTAACAAGATTATTTTCAATTAGGCTTAATACTGTTGATACAACATTATTTTTTTCAAATAAACAAGAGATGGTATATTCTTCGCCAGTAAATATTAAAAAGCCATTTCGGAACTTCATCTCGTATGATTAGTTCAATCATAGATAGAATAAAGTCTTTTATAATACATGTCTCTGTCTTTTACCGTCTAAATATTTCATGTCTACAAGTCGAACGTATTTTCACATTTGTCAAAATTATGTGTAAATTATTTCTATTTACTCCATACAATTATATTTATTTATAATATAATATAATCTATTATCACACAGAAAAAAATGATAAGGTATCAATAGCATTAAGTCTAATTGAAAATAATTTTGTTAGTTCAATAACATTACTAATGAAACAAATACGTATAATCATATTTTATTAAAATTATTATTGAATTAACAAGATTATTTTCAATTAGACTGAATACTGTTGATACAACATTATTTTTTTCAAACAAACAAGAGACGGAATATTCTTCGCCAGTGAATATTAAACCACACATGTGTTGATTATTTTTTTCCTTGCAGTATTATAAAAAATATTTTAAAAGGAAACAAGATAAATTTTTAATCGTTTATCATATCTGTGAAACCCATGAAATTTCTTTCATGTTGTTCACTTAATTTCGCGCTTCGATAGTTCTGTTTAATTATAACTAAAACTACGGGAAAAATCGCGCCGTTAGCAATTTCGAGACGGAAACTTTCGCCGATGTATGTGTCAGTTACTGTCTTTTTCATGAAATGTTTCCATACGCGCGATAAAGTGGCAACTAATGCGACGGAGGCCGATTCTGCAATACATTGTCCGTTGTTGCAACTTCGCCGACATTGTAGATGCATTTAAATGCATTCTGTAGTTATCGCGACGATGTATCGCGTACGCGCGCGGTGCATTTACCCTGCCATACTGGAATACGAAAATAAAACATAGACGCGATTTGCGAGACAATAGGATGACGCACAATATGAAAGCCCGTCGTCGCCGGCGGACACGGTTAATCTCGCAAAAATTGAGCTGTAAGAACATTAGCGCGAGCCAATACGTGCAGATTGCGTTGTTTGATCAGCTCGTGTCAAAGAATTATATTTTGTAGCGCATTTCTCGATGTAAATGAGATACATAGAATATCTCGGACTAATTACTTTCCCGGTTGATTACGTACGTAAATCAATGTGACTATAGAAATTTCGTGCTTTACTTTTACGTGCTAGAAAATTATGAAATTATTATTTTAATAAATATAAATGAGAATAGGCCAAATGTCGGTCAACCGCGGATCTTGGTGCGTAATAATAATTTTTGTGAATTCCCTGTTCATGCGAACTGCGAGCCGCATATTCGTCGGTTTTGAAACACAATCCTTACATGAAGCCGGAATTAATTTACATGTTAAATTGACGAGCAATTTAATAATTTTGATGCTAACAAGCATCTATAAGATCTCCCCTTCCCCGAAAAACTATTATTTATTATTTTAATATTCCTTTATTTATACGCAAGGCTCGTTATGGATTATCAGAAAAGCAAAATAGCATCTAGTGTCGAGGAATTCTGTCACTACAAACAGATGCGATAATTCCCAGGATAAGAGGAACAGATAGGTTTCGAGCGAGTAAATATGGCTCTGTCGGCTCTGCCCGATCGACAAATCGATTCAGGCTAATCATACGCTTTCCGATAAACTAAAACGCAACCGACAGTAATGTTCACATATTACACTCTATTCCATTCGTAATAATAATACTTTGAAATATTTCGTATTAATACTCTGATTTGTATTAATACCTCGCGTCATAAGAATAATTATGACGTAATAATATAGATAAATGCAAATTGACTTAATAAACAATCGTTCGGTTCGACTTTGTTAATAGGTGAATAATGTTGCTTTATATATGTATACAATGCATATTACGCACGCATTTGTCACTCCTATTATACGAAGCTCCGATATGATTATTCGCGTAAAACGAACCACCGTTGTATTTTAAAGATTTAAACCGGTCCGACAAATGTGCGAATTAACGAGCTAATAAAATTGTAATTATATTAAATGCCTGTGCACGCTATTATTGTTGATTGTGCAGCCATATTGGCATTTCTCTTGTGGACGTGAAGTTCAGCAACAGTAGCTGGACAACAAATCCCATTAGCATAACCGTTCTCACGGAACGGCGATGGATAAATATACACGGTGCCTCTTTGGCTTTCATTGTAACGATGATTAATCGATTTAAGGTTAATTTTTCAATAAAAGTCAACACATTTTTTTAATACACACAACTTTTCTTAAAATTGGCTCCAGTTTCTGTGTGATTGGAATGAAGAGGTCGAAATTCTCGGACACTCTTTACACGAATCTTCGCGTTATCGTACGATAGGCGATAATGTGTGATATGTATCATTTGCTCATTCGCGTACGTCACATCGGGAAAATTAAACTCTCGGCGTAAGTATTGCAGATTATAGGAACTGACGTGAGACCAGGACGAAACGGATCTGCCGCCTTCCACCAATAATGAGTTTAGCGCGGTTTTACGAGCGGCTAAACGGTCAATACACGACTACGCGAATGGACGATGCGTGGATGCCCTTATGAGAATATTTACTTGCTCGGAGATGTCATTTCGTGCGGCTAGAAAAAACGAGAGAGGCGTTTTGTAACGTCTCGATGTCTCATTCCAGCCGCGTTTATAGCTTATCTCGAGCTTTTATGAGATTATCGCCGTTAATGAGACCCTAACTCTGACATATATTTCTATCGCCTTTTCCCTTCGACAGTAACACGCGGGATTTAGAGGATAAGTGGGATTTGCAGAGTTACTCGAATTTTCCGGGAACGTGAACTGTTTAAAAATTCACACCTCGTAACAAGTTCGACGGTTTTGGTACACACGTTCCTCTTGCTCTTTGAAATTGACATCCCTGGATCGCGGTTAGAATTTCACGGACTTGCTCCGTGCTCTTTGAGATTTGGTACGTTACGCAATTGCGTTAAGCGCAGTAACGTGAAAACGAGAATTTATTGCCGAGTTGGAACCCTAACGCTTTAATAATAATAAGATATCCCGTCAACATTATATTACTTCACATTTATCTATTACGGAGTCGGTACAGCTATAGCGATTTTCGTAAATAATAAATTAACTTTCCCAAAAAGATCCAATCTGAATTAATAAAATATTGATGTAGGGTGAGGGAGTTATTTCATCTAGAGGCTCATTTCATCGCTCTCGCTCGTTTCCCACACGAAATAAGAATTTCCCGAGTCATCCCGACAAAGAGGTTCATGATTCTGCAAGAAGTTTCTTCATCCAAAGATATGTTCCGTTGCCGGACGTGAATCTCCGTTTCCATGACTATATCTTTCATTCGAGTTAACGACCGTATATTTTTAACATTTAAACTGCGCAGTAAAATTATACTCGTTTCTAACCCGTCAGAATTAACCGTTATGAAGCAATTTATATTACGGTTGAAATTAATCAATCGTTATAAATCGATTCACGTCACAGGCACTAATATAACATAAAATTGTAATTTTATTAAGTTTTTAAAATTCTTTAGACAAAATGGATAGGAATAATATCTTTTTCATCAAGGCGGAGACAAATTATTCGATTCTAATCTTCGCTTAGAACATTCAAAGCTTCAACTCTTCTCGAAAGTTTGTCAGACTTTAATGGGAAAATGAATAAAATAATTAGATAGAATTGCAGTTGTATTTAAGAGAGTACAGTTGTAATTAAGAATACTGTCCCTTGCCCTTTTCATCCGCTTGACCTTAACGTTCAGGATACTGGCTTTAATCAGCTTTCTCACAAAGTACAGTGTCCATAGGTGACGCATGCTAGCGACGATATATGCTGCCCCGATTTTAATTCTGTCGACGAAAAGACGCTTTTGAACTTTGCAATTCGAGATATTGACATTTGACTTCTCATCGTTACGATATCCACGCGGGAAGTAACTTCCCGTTCGATATACGATTTACGCGACGGTACATGAATTCTAAGAATGCTTGACTTCGTGTTCCACTTAGGGAGGTAAACTTAGGAAACACTCGAAGATTCAGTGCACGTCCGATAACCAAGCGCTGTTTTTCCTCTTGAGAATCGCAAATGTTATTTCAAAAAATTTACGTAGTTCAGAGATCTATTTTGGACCTTTTCGCATGGACCCTTATTTTCGATCTTTCATGCGATATTTACATTTGCATTAGAAGGGATATTATTATGAGAAACAGTTTTAAAGTAGATGGGGTACAGACTACTTAGCTAAACTCAATTATTCCATTATTTGAAAAAGAGGAATTAAGGGGTTATAGAGGAGTTGTAGAGGGATTAATTATTTATATGCAGAGTATAATATACTATTTTATATATTAACTTTTTAATCGGGCATGAGACGATATATTTCATCATGCTGCAAAATCTCTGTTGAGCATGATATTTTACGTCATTTTTTAAAACGCATCTCAACGCGTCGTTAGTTTAACTCCCTATCGTGAAAAGAGCTATTTTTACGCGAATGAAAATTAATTCCCCAGTTAAGAGGTTAAATATTTCAAAAGAGAGGAGAGGAAAAAAGAGGCGGAAAAAATAGCGACAAAATTCTTCGAAAGATTACGGGATTAAAAAAGATGTCGTACTTGCTAACATGAAGACCGTAGTGCATTTCATGCACGCGTGCGGCAGCGAAATTCCACAACGTGGTGGAATTTCGACAACCCTTCGCTTTGCTAGTGCGTTGCGGGTGAAGCGCCTTTGTTTCGGGAAAGTCCTTTTTCGCATCGCTCGTCATCGCTGCCATTGTTATCGTGGTTGTCTATCCGCGGTTTCGGCCGCTTTGAGAATTTTGCACGGCGCGAACGATGAGCATGTCCGACGCGACATGGATTCGCTATAAAATTTTGTCGCACGCGAGAACTCAATAAAAAAAAACATATCAAAGCGAAAGAGAAGCTTTTCTGACATTTTCCGACATTTTATTTAAAACGTAATAGTAAAACGTTATTTTAAACTCGTTAAACTGGAAGAGATGGGTTTCTAGTTAAATAGCCTCTTTTGTGAATATTACATTTTACTCTTAAATGTAATATTGTAATATTGTAGGATTTGTTCTAGTCAATTTCTAGTTAGACACGAAGTAACTCCATGACAAATATTAACAGATAACGAATTTGCGAAATGGGTGCATGACTTAGTAGAACTCTCATCGCGTATGTCCTCGAAATGATGTATCGTCCCCTTGACGTTTATATATTAGCCGTCGCTTGTACGTGGCACTTGATCGAAATCTGCTGCGAGGAGACCCATCGTGCGCAAATTAAATTAATTCATCATAAAGGTTAATTCAAGAAAACTTCGACAGCTGATTAAACAGTCGTCGTTTTGTAATGACGACGACTTTAAGAGATGGAATTATACCGCTTCAATGCTCAAGGCTAAAATAATCATCGGCGACGATTGAATTATAAAAAAATCATACATTTTCAATTATGATGGAATCGATAAATTATATCGGAGTTCCAGCAAGATACCGCGCGCGAGGATCTTTTATGATAAGTTAGTTAATTAAATATAAGCTTTAAATTATTTCGGTCACGTACAAGATAAATTTTGCTATACAACAGACAAAGTGATAAGGCTATTACGTCACGATAAAGCTAAAGCTTGCATGGGAAAATTACCATTCTCGCTGTAATCTTGTGGTGATCTAACTTTAAGCGCTCGAGGGATTTGGTATACTGAATACACACACGGTACGCACAGCTGTTGTGCACGTAAAGCCGAATATGGTGCACGTATACCGTGATAGGTATACAATTTTACTGGTTTTATATAACAAAATTGCGAGCTCTTGGCTGTTCCCATCAGATCTGTCCCATCCTGTTGGCGCTCTGTTAGATGTATTAATAACTTTTGAAGTAAACACAGAATTGATTTAGCTAGATATAGATTTGAAAATAGAGATTTGAAAATATATAAATAAACAAAGTGCACTTTCGGTCTTTCGTCGTGTAAACGCATACAAGAAACATACATGCTATACCGAGCAAATTGTTTTTGAAATCTCAATTTCGATGTTTGCATTCATCATAATTGCGCTTTATTTTCACTTCATGTTTAAGATAAAAGCAGCTAAGTAAAGAGCAACTTTTTAAAAATTAAATAACAATTATATATCTTATTTTGCAAGCACCTACGTATATCCGCATCGCGATTTAATAATGTATTTTTAATATGTTGTATGTGAGATATGCGCACAGCTATTACATGAACAATTTTATTAATTGAAATTTTCTCAGACGCATAAAACTGATTTAGTCGCTTCGCTATTTTTGTCTAAAATATTGTTACACCGCGTAGCTTATTCGGAGATATTTTCCACGTTTATCATTTTTTAATATTACGTTTTAGCTTTTAATTAATTAAATTATAATTAAACGCATTACAACTTGTAAAATGGTTGATCGTGTCACAGAATATGCTCTCCGCATATTCAATCGTACTTAATTATCCAATCTCCTTCCTGCATGGTAATTACGGTAACACGCAATTTCAAACATTTCCGTAATCATTACCGACAGTTGCAGCAGTTATTATTTTATTATCACTGATAAACAAGACTTCGTCCGGAACTGTTTATCGCATTTAAAAAGCGCCTTCTACTTGAAAAACAATATCACTCTTTGATGAGACATATTAATTACTTTTAGAATATATATTAAAAGTTAAATATCTATTTGTCTTTGTAATAATAAAATAACTCGCCCATTTTACCTATTTATTAACAATACTTTTGTATCATCTTGCTTTGCAAAATAAAACAACAAATATTAACAAATATTATTAAAGCAATTAATTAATAATTTGGTTCTTTATATTGGATTGCAACATCTATTAGTGAGTATCGACACGTGTTCTTTTTTTTATTTTTTATAAAAATAAAGTAGTGTAAAAGTCATTGAATTTCTCGAGTGTATTTATCTTCATAAAAATAAACTAAATGCGCCTATATCCCGCCGTTTTTCACGATACGCATAAGCCTCGGCTTTCACTGCTCCGACCTCTATTATTAAGAGGCTGCCGTATCTTTTCGATCAAGAAGACAAACTGGCCTCCGTGTTTACTTTATTGAAACAATATCTCGATGGTGTTTTTCTTGGCAACGCGGCATTTCGGCATTTTCGACTCTCATGTTCGTTTTGTCCCGAAAACTCTTGTCACATTTCGACGCCTCACGGCATTACGTCATGTTATACAAAATATCCAGAGTTTATGCCGTTTATGGTAATAATCTCATTTTACTTTCTAAGGAGAGATGATCACAGAATACAAATTTTTTTCATTAACCGCAACGAAAAATAATTTAAGATTTTAACTCGAAAATTAATTTACAGAGATACGAAAATATCGCGGAGATATTTAAGAAAATTTACGTCCAAGGGAAACCACATTCAGAGTAAAAACATCCATAAACAAAGGAGGGTGAACCCTGAACGATCCTGATAAACCACAGGTACGACAGGTACGACGGGAGAAACATCGCCGCCATTAAATCGGTTACGTACGTTCTTACTCGGTACTCGTGCCGTTCGCGCTAATATTAAAAGCTACTGCTTCCAGTCCACTGGAATTTCTACGATCGCCGCAATAAGAAGCGACCGAGTTTACCTATAAATCAATGATACTCCGCGCCAGGTGGCTCGCGCTCCAAACGCTTAGCTCTCGCGACAATTTTCGTTGCGGTAAGCTAGTTTTGCCTGTGTTTGTGAGTGCAAAAATGATTAAGGAGGTCGGTCCGATGTAAATCCGAATAAAACTCGGGGAAGGATGAAAATTGCGTCCCTGTTCTGAAAGTTTAATTTATCATGCAAATTTAAAAATGATATCTAGATTTCTACAATATTGTTATCATTATTATTCGATAAGTTCATGCATCTTTCATGACCATTTTACGTTTTGATTTGTGCAATAATTGATTATTTTACTTTATTGTATTCTGTTTTATTAACAAATTTATTTGATTATTTTTTCCATTTAAAATCGAATAAAAATATCACTAATACATCTAAACAAAAAAAATATATACGAACTTTTAATCAAGACCCTATTCAAAACAGACATATCGCCGTGAGCTTTTTATCGATTACATACATTCGTTGACCAATGTTTTCCCAAAGTTTCTCTATAAAGCACAAATCTCGTAATTTCGTTCGGAAAAGCGTGGCCCGGAAAATGAAATTAACGTATTTTGTAAATCAACGACACTCCAAGCTGCTTATTCTACGCGCATGGGCGCGCTTAAAATTGCGTAAATTCTGAAACAAATATGAAATGTACATCCACCCCGTATATGCACGAACACCGAGAGTAAATACTTTAAACAGTTTACCACGGCGAGAGATATATCGCGTTCGTAGAAGAGATATATATCCTCTCGCGGCTTTCATATCGTTGAGCGTGAAAGTTAAAACGTGTTCCGGTTACAGGTAGAACTCGCTACCATCAAGAGTCCATTCATACGAAACTCACGGACGTATCGCCGCAAAATGACATTACTCGCCGCGTCCCGTCGAGCGTTTTGGTGCGGAGCGCAATTTGCTTTCCGTCGGTTGATATACAAATGCCATTATTCCAAAAGAGCGTCATCTCGTTTACACCTAGGAATAGAAACGACTTGTGCAATGTATCGTTGCATAGTCCGCCAAACGTAAGCAGGTTTAACAATTGTCTTAAAGATCAAAGTGTCACTTATTATGTCTCTATTCTAGGTCACTTATTTTATTTCCCTCCTATCACTGTTTTTCAAAATTTCGCACAATTAAAATATTCCACGGTTTACACTTTTAATAAGCTTTCTCGAGTAATAATTTTAAAATGATACGAGAGAGAGATGTATTCGTGTAAATTTTGTTATATTTCAAAACTTTCTCTCTCTCTCTCTCTCTCTCTCTCTCTCCTTCTTTCTCGCTTTAATTATTAAAACGGCGTTGTTATTAAATTGCAAGTTATTAGAAACGTAAGAAAGAATATTCGCTAAAAGATACGTCGTAATTTTGTCTGCAGAAATTAATTAATTATGACTAGCTTTTCATTTCTCGCTTAGTTGAATGTCAGCGAAAGTGCGCTCAGACAACATTGCTTTTTTACTGCTAATCCTGGAGCCAATCCTTTCGCCCAACAATTTTCTGCCGACGCGGCGTGGCGCCGTAACACTCCGAGTGCGCCGCTGACCATCGTCGTTAATCGTTTCGTAAATACGGGGAACACGTCTCTATCTAAAGTCAATCGTAAAATATTTACTCACATTGCCGCACGCGAACCATTGTGCGTAAATATTTGACCACCAATTATAACAGCTACCGCGACAAAATTTGGCTTTTTGGTTTTATATTTCCTGAAAGCACAGCATGTTTCTTTCCATTTGATTGTTTTGCTCTTTTAGAATTTAATCAATGGGTTCATCAAACGCATCTCGATTTACATAGAAAATTAAAAAAATTTTAATAAAAAATTATTTGATTTTATTAATAATTATTATAAATTAATAAATTATATTTTGTTTTTGCAATTTACTTTTATGAGAATCATTTGCTCAATTAATTGGAAATTAATGGTTATAACGAAACTGTCAAATATTACAAATATTGGAATTGGAATATAATCACATTTAATTTAAGAATAATATAGAGAGATTTTATATTGTTCATATATTCCAAAAATGATTATTCCAGAATATGAACAATATGATTGTTCATATTCTAAAAATGACTATTCATAATTTTTCAAATACATATTGCTGTAGAAAATCTTATGAAAAATTCAGATTTTTTTCGTGATAAATAAAGATTACAAAAATACGAAACTGTGAAATACGTTATCGGCTAACTGATTCGCATCGAATCGCCAAGCTTTCAGAAAATAAAATGTTTCTCTTCCTTTCTTTTATCATACCGATGAAACGGCCTTCGGATTGGCGGAAGGAACGTTAACGCTTTTCGTGGTATCGCATGCTCGTAAAAAGTTTCACATGAGAACGTATAAAGTTGCGTGCCAACAAGTTTTTACTATATATATGGAAATACGCGCTTTCGTGTCGTAAATTCGTTTCGCTTCTGTAAAATTAAATAATAAATTTTCAAATTATTTTACTTTTCTAAATCGTTCGTCAGCAAATTGCTTGTTAAGAAGCTTTTCAGCGATACTAATTTTTACACTAGCAATCATATGCAATTCAAACGACTGATTAGTCGGCCTTATTAATCGAACGTGGCGATTGAAGAGGAAATTGCGAGAATACGCATCGCGGAGGATATAATCGTGCTACGCATGTAATTCCATGTTCGTTCGCGATGACGTCCGGGGGTTGTAATTAGATATTAATCGATTGCAAATTATCATAATGCGTGCGCTGCGGTTTTGTGTTTTGTATCGAAATACGACGGATTTTTTCCGTCTGCTGGCAATAGCATTGCGGAATCGCGATTGGTTATTGCGGTTATGTCCACGCCTCATTAGGTGCTTTATCTGTCAACAATTAATCCTTTTGCTACAATCTACGCATGTTACGTGCCCTTTCGACCGCGATCATGCTCCGCTACGAGTATGGAATGAGCTTGGTAACGACGGGTATTTTGCGAAAACGCGCGGCGCTATCCATCCAGGTCGAATTTTAAGCGTTAATGCAAGGTGTTCCAATATATCCTATATCAATTTCGTGGCAAGAATTTTCTTCATGAATTTGAAATCGCTTCTTCGGCTTTAGAGAATTTCAAGGAAAATTTTATAACTTGAAAAGCCGCATAAATTCCCTCATATTTCGCATCAAGAGGCAATAAAATTTCGCAACGATGAAATTTCGTATTTTATATCTCTCTCTGAACGGCAGAAAGTCTATTTAACTTTTAAGAACAAACAATAATTGTTTTTATTATTTAATTGTATCGCAATCCGTAAAAGCTCCTTGATAGATGAATTCGACAGGATATTTAGTATTTGATTATAATGAGATCTCTCTGCGCACTGTCTCGTTTCACTTTTTTGACACGCGCCCCCAGGGGCTTTTAAACAAATATAATTAATCTCATTTCAGTGGATTTACGAGGTCGACTTTGGGGAATTCTGCTCGAACTATCTTGCGATGTTTGTTTAACCTAAATAATTTCCTCGTGAAGCCTTTGTCTTGTCTTTTGTTTCAGCATCGGTGCATATTACCCGGAAATATTCTTGCTCTCTATCTTGCTATCAAGAGTAGCAGTGGATTCAATTTTTTTCTATTTCCGCGAAGTATATTTTTTTATCCGTTATGATAATTTTATGATTATTTTCGAGGACATCTTATCGCTAATATATATAGAGTGTAATAAAAAGATGCGGACAGACTTTTTGTGGTTGTAGGAGGGGTTGATATAAGTAATTTGAGTATAGGAATGCATGTCAGCTGAAGCCTCGTTTCCGTGCTACACGGCTGTGAAGTTGCTACTTCTAAGATTTCTTGTGTAGGTGAAGTGCCTTTTCGGTAAAAGACAGCGAAAAGTTTTATTAGAAAAAGTTGTTCAGAATTAAAAATCAGGCCCGTATACCATATTTTAAGTCAATCGGTTTATCATGTCTCATACAGTGAATAATAAATTAAATCAGGCCATGAAACAGAAAGCAAGACCGTCTCAAGTAATGATTTAAGATGCTAATACGGCTCTGTGATTGGTTGATGACATCTCAAGGCAATACTTAAGGTTGATGACATCTCAAGGCAATATTTAAGGTCTTAAATATAAGAATCGACTATGAATACCGGCCTACGAGTTTGACCTTTATTTATTTGAGAGTGTTTCATTCTTGTTCACAACTTACTTAGATCCGTGATTAGTAAGTGTAATAAGCGTAAAATGGGAAAGTAGCAACTTCACAATCCTGTAGCACGAGACTTCAGCGGACATGCATTGCTATACTCAAATTACTTATATCAACCTCCCCTCTATAATTACAAAAAGTCTGTCCGCATCTTTTTGTTACAACCTGTATATAAAGAACGTAATATTTTCTTACAGATTAATAGGAGGATAATCCAAAACCTTGTTTAATATATAATAGATATTTTTTAAATACATGTCGATGTTCGAAACAATCTATATGACAGTTTAATTATTATGTTTCACAAAATATTCCATTCTATTTCTACAAGATTTTATTTAAATCATGAATTTCTTTAAAATATTTGTATCAGTTTCTCTCTCTATATGATATTGAATAAAGTTGACTTATTGCTAATTCCAACTTTGAAAGTAGTAATATACTTGCGAATTAGCCTATTTATACTAGAGAACGAGCAGGGATTCTCAAACATCCGCAATAACTTCTACGGGCTGACAAACTGTGCGGGAAGTTATTACTGTCCGATGTAACGCAGAGTCTTACTACTGTCTGTGGTAGCGCAGGGTCTTACTACTGGGAAACACAGCGCTAGAATTTACTACTGGATAATCACAAGCTCGAAGTTACTTAGAGAAGTAAGAGAATTGTGAGACATGTGGGATTATGCGAATGCGTGCAACTTATCATTCGATTTGACAGATTGCTGTTGCTAACACTACGTTGCTGCAGCAAAACTTTGAATATCTTTGCAGCTATTCCACAAGGACTAAATCTTTGCATAATCTTAAAACAAACTTAAAATTAAAAGAGGGATGAGATTCTATTATCCATTTATATTTTATTAAAAATAAATTAAAGTCGTATTTTGTATCCTTCTTTTTAAAAAGAGAGATGGATTTCTCTGAAGCTATACCTGACTTTCAATCGTTTAAATTCAGAGATTATTGACACTTGGACATTTCCATTACGGAAAAATTTATTCTAATTTTCTCCAAAAACCCGTATATGACAAAAACTGCCGATAAGATTTGCGGGACGTTTCTTAAAATTGGGGGGAAGCCGGGAGGATTATCACGCGCGTAAAGGGAAAATACATGCGTTTAGAAATGGACACGTACCTCGACGTAGATGTAGGCCGGGTTGCTGACAAAAGCGGGCCTGCCGAAGAATATCTGCGGGGATGGTGGTGTGTCGTCCAGCGACGGTTGATACGGCTCTGCGAAGGCGAACCGTCCGCAGCGCGTTTATATAAGCCCGCGCGACTTTGCGACTCTCGCACCCCCTCACACCCCATGCACGGTCCCCACCCCCGGGGTTGGTTTCCACCCCGCCGCCGATTCGCCGCCAAAGCATTCTCGTCCAATCAAACGTACCCGTGTACCTCGGTCACGTTCCTCCTGCTCCCGTCCCCCGGCGGCAACCCACGATCCCGTGCGAACTCGAATCTCGCCGCCGAAGTGCCGACGGCGAGGCCGTCGCTGGGATTTCTGGGTATGGGTGTATTCCACAGGTGCTTGCCCCTGAAAACTTCCGCGCGAGAGGAGTCCGTGTCTCTTGATAGATTATCCGACTGGCGGCGATTCAACCGGCGAAGCGCCGATGGAGCGCCAAATGGATCCCTATTGTGCGACGAGGAGGCGATCGATTTTTTTCGCACGCGGCATTATGCGCGCTGAACGAAAAAAAAAAGTGTCTTCTGTGCCTGGCTACCTTCCGTTAGAAAAAAGAAAATGGCGGCGTGTGAAACGATCACGACGATATGCATAATTTATCATTACTCTCAAGATGCGACGCTCTGACATAATATCATTTTATATTTTTTAGTAAAGTGCTTTTGGAATTAATTGTTGTTTGGGATTTGCTCTCCGAATGACTTTCAGCGTCGGATGTGGTGGAGGGTTACCTATATCGCGGAATACAATCCAAAATCGACTACGATGGTGCGCAGCGAACGGAGGCTCGTACTTTCATCTACGGGAGAACGGTTAAACCGCGATTTCGAATTTCAATCGTTACCTTTGAATATATACCTCTAAGTGATATTAGTTTTAGGGGGTCGCTTTAGAAACAGGATACCAGAAGTCCAAACCAGTCGAAATGCAAGCCACGCACCGTTTCCTCTCTGATTCGCTCGCGTTCGTTATCGTATCGCAGGTCTCGACCGCGCGAAATGTGTCCGATTTGTGCGTAATAATAACTTGTTGCGGCGCATTACAATGCCCACCGAGGAATCTGATATATCGACGATCATTGGACGTAACGAATTGCGCCACGCGCTAACCCGTTCGAAATCATTCCGAGTCGTTTAGTAACGCATTACGTAGTCGTATAAGAAAATGGCGAAAAAATTAGGCGAGTCACTAGACAAACGTTTCGCGGAGGAGACGAGCGCTAAGGAGGGAAAAAAGGAGGGAATAAAAGCAGGTTAAGAGAAAATATCGAGTCACTAGTCGTTAGTCACGTTCGAGCCATCAATTTTCGATATAAAGCTCGAGCCATTCGATTCTACGTCCGACTGATACTGACGCAAGCATTCGAGTCGGAAACAAGACTTGTATCAATCTACTCACCCCAGCGCGCGTTATACATTTCAATTCGCAATGAATTCTTTAAATATGATACACGATGAATATTTTCTGACCACGGAACGTCGAGCTAATCGTAATAAACTAATCGTTTATTACGAGATAAGCGATTTGTATTAATCGCTGGTTATGATTCGGATCACTCATTTGCATACTGATGAGTCATCAGTGATGACCATAACGATATATCCAATTTCATTTGCACACTGATGATCTCGATAATATATTCAATTTCCCTGCTGCCGCCATGATTGATCCTAAATTTACGACTTCTTTAAAAAAATATATATATATACCGCGACACGCAATTCGTGGTGTCGATTACCGTGGCTATTTGCGCAGCAAGACCTACGGGGGATCGGTATACACAGATACAATCGGTTTCTCGTCACCACAAATACACGGAGAAATATCCAATTTGCCATGAGTACAACAAGTACTGTTTGTTCCCTCTCGAGACGCGTGGGTCAGGTTGCCATTCTTGTACTGTATATATGCACTAACGTGGACAATCTCCCTAAATAAATATTTCATCGAAAATAGTCACAAACTCCTTATCATTTTGAAATTGAACGCTTTTGTATTTTTATCGATTTTAAATTTATGCTCAAGTTATTATGAAAAATTATAGAAATATAATTTATGTACACTGAGAAAAAAAAGCTGTTGCTTCGATTAAAGTGTTATCACGGGGTGCCAAAAACATAAAGTAGTTCATTCAATTGTATTATTATTAGACCCAATGTCTGCATTTTTAAACCAATAATTCAATCATTGTTTTAATAATCCAAATATTGGGTCTATTAATAATACAATTGAATAAACTATTTATGTTTTTGGCACCTTGTGATAACACTTTAATTGAAGCAACAGTTTTTTTCTCAGTGTATATATATATATGTGTAAGAATTATATATACATATAATCATAAATATAATAATTACATGTATGTAATTACATATATACACAGAGTGAGGCACCTAACTCGACCACCTTCAATTACTCATAAACTATTTATTATATGAAAAAATGTTTCAAACAAAAGTCATATGGTGTTAAGGGAGACGTGCGGTATAATAATTAGTTTTTTGTTATTTTGCTTTTTTGTCGAGATATGAAGGTCACCTTGAGTTTTTTAAATGGAATATGTAACATTTGACCCTGCAATTCGAAAGAATATTGAACACTGAGTAAAAAACTATTAAGGTATATAGGTTCAAAAATCAGTTATTACTGAGATACTTTTAAATAATTTTTTATGTAAGTAATGATCAAAATGTTGTCCATCACAATCAATACAAGTGCGTAGTCGGTCAATGAGCGAGAGTGATACACGTATCCTCCTTGATATCATACTTCTGTTTGAAACATTTTTTCATATAACAAATAGTTTACGGGTAATTGAAGGTGATCGAGTTAAGTGCCTCACCCTGTATAAATGTAATTAAATATTTATATTATTTAAACTTGTCAGATAATAATGAATTCACATGACTAGGTGTTTAATTTTTTCGATATTATAAATCACTTTTTGTTATCGGACAAAGTTACATTTAAATCTTTGTAAATTTTAGTTTACATATTTTTGATAATGACGGGTATGTTAAGAAGATGATGTTTTCCGCATCCATAAATTCGTTGCGTATTCAAAGATTGGAAATGTCGAATGCTGTGCTCAAAGAGCGAAAATACCATGTTGGCGGTCATCGCGTATACGATGGCAAAGAGCACGGTGAAATAATGATATCTCCCATCGCTTTTTTTATCCCTCGCATTCCTGCGTCTCTCATCTCTCTTTTTTCCTCATCGTAGTTCTCTCGCTATCCATCTCATCCGGGCATTCTCGAACCCGAGGAGCACCCTCGACTTTCCCTTTCCCTTCGTCATATCATATCAAGAATTGCGTTATTACCGTTTATCGCACGGCCCCTTTTCAGGGCGCCCGCCTTACGCCATTGTCGCCATGCAAATTGTGCGATAGCCCATTTTAATAATGCTCGCGAAACAGCGTTGGCGAGCACTCGAAACAAATAGCCACCGTGGACATAATGTGGATATAAGCGAATAGATGAAATACCAGTGTGATGCGTTTGATATATGCGGCAATGTGTGGTCTGGTACGATTCGGTGCTTTCGCCGACGCGCGATACGTGTCGAAAATTTGAAAGATAAATGAACTGAGGAGCAGTTAATTGGATATTAAATATTTTATTAAATCTAATTATGATAATAAATTAATTGATTATTAGATACAAAATATGTAATGTTATCAGTGTCTGCTTCTTTAAAATACTTTATCAGTATGCCACCACGAGTTTTTTAAATTTTTCTACTCTTTCTGTTTTAAAATAAGAAAGATATAAGAGAGATATTTTACTATCGATATTTATACGCGTTACATTTTCTTTTTTTTTAATAGAGATATGTTTGTTAAAAAGTGTCTATATATTACTAATATATACATAATAAACAAACTTTTGCTATTAATTTTATTGTACGTTATTCTCGTTATGGCATTAGTGTTATTGTCTATTTATATTTCATTTAAAATTATATGTATAAAATGCCGAAATATAGCCGCAAAGTTTACAAGAAAATTCAAAAAGCACAAAAAAGTAATCTCTTTCGTAATTTTTCTTATTAAATAGTCATTTAAGACATACATCGCTAATTGATCAATTATATATTATTTGTTTAATATTTAATTGCCAAGCGTTTAACAAGCCAAGCGTTTTATCGATTATTATAATCTTAATGTTATTGCTTCATTAAGCGATAATATTATAATACGATTATGATGTAACATCATTATGCAAGATTATGAAAAGCTAATGTATCTGTGTCATATAATAGCTTCATTAAAATAATTAACAAGAGACAATATGAAAATCTGTCCTACATATCGTTTACACATTTATGCATCAATAACTTTGCTATTATCCTCGAATAAATATATTGAATATTTACGATTTTACATCTAAGTGAATGGCGAATTATTAGTAAGTCATGTTATCAACTCGAGTAGCAATTAATAATTGACCAACTATTGGCCGCTGGAGATACAACATTGGCCCAATATTTTGTGCTGCTCGGGAAATCTTATTAATGATGCAGTTGCTACATCAATTTTTCGTATATATGCGATCGATTCTTGAACGTTTGCCAGAAGGTATAGAAAAATTTGGCATGGTAACGAGATATCGGCCACCTGTAACGTTCTGTGATCTCTCGTTTGAGAACTGAAATCGGAATTCAAAATGTATGGTATATCGACTCGAGAGGGAAGGGTGGTTTACGACCGCTGGGTTATTAACAAGATCCGCCCGTGCAAATTCGTTTAATCGGCAAAATCGAGCCTCGTTTCGCAATCCGGCGAATTTCCGATCGATTTATCGGTTATCAATTTATCTCTTGTCAACGTTGCCGTAAAATGGTGGATTTACCATTCCGTTCAAGTATCCAAAAAAGGATAAATTGTCGAAAAGCCAGTCTGAGATTTTTAGCTAACAGCATTGCTATTTGTTGATTATGTAACTTCATTCTTGATTAGACGTGCTAACAATAGCAAGGGTAAAATTGACTCGTGTGACGTCGATAAGATGAACGAGTTATTCTAACTGGGAAACGTCTCCCACAGAATAAATAGTTCCATCACTGCGCGATCGGCTTGAATCTACGAGAGAATAAACACGAACGAGAAATGCGTGCGGGTGGTAGTCATAATGGAACGCATTACTCTGTGGCTCCGAATGTAACATAAGTAATATGCACTGCTTAGGACAGATCATAATTGCGCACAGGAAAATACCGTTAGAGAAGAAAATACAGACCGCAAATACTGTTCCTGATAATTTTGTGAATACCGATAAATTATATTATATAACTATCGACAAATTATATATTATATAAATACTAATAAATTAGTTAAAAAATACTTTTTGTCGCCAGTAAATAAATAAAGTAATAGTTTAGTGTTTAAAAAACGACCCCAACTGGCAATAATTTATTTAAAAAGGCACAACGTTTTGACTAGCAAATTTCTGGTCCTTTTACTAATAAATTATATACAAAATTATCCATCTCATGGAATGCATTAGATTTTACAAATAATTAAAATACGTACAGTAAAAGTATTAATTCTAGAATTAATATTTTTTCAAAATTTTATTATATCAAAGATATATTTGTAACATACGATTCGAATGTGTTTAGTAAAATTCATATCTTTTTCATATTTTCTCGTTCATCGGCTCATATTTTTCAGATTTTTCTTCTTCATATTTCGGGAAATTCATATTTTACACAGGATTTTCATATTTCCTAATATTACACCACTATGCTGTTTATTCGTCGTAAGTTTGAGGATACTAACGTAAGTGTACGATACGCAAAACGGAGTTACAGCGTAAGAAACTTTAGAATAGAGGAGATTACCGTGGAAACGAATTTATTGTGTGTATTTTAGTCTCATAAATAAAACCGTTATATGCATAACACAAAAATACGAGAGACGTAGCTTTTCTAAATTCAAGATGAGAGGTCATTCTCCTCTGCGGACTTCGTTCCTGTATGGGCGGAACGGTAAAAATCGTGACGCAAAATTGAAAATTTCTTCGATCTCGCGCAGCACGTCATCATTGACGATTACATTGGCAAAATAAAACCGCAATTTGCCTTTCAGCGCGCCGGCTGTAACGATGTAATTGCGATTTGTGTGCGAATCACGCGGCTCGATGGGCATTCCATACAGATTTATTGCTGAAGGGTTGGTTTTCGAACGTTGCACGTATTATGGCATATTAATATCTAATATTAGAATCCGGTTTTATTTTGTATATCTTCCGGCTAATTTCCGAGGCTCCTCGTTTACGAGAATCATCTTCCATCCTCCGAATAATTCTTCATAAAGAATAATAAGAAATAGTAAAGAACAATAAAGAATAATAAATTGCCGCCTGAGAACTTTTAATGTCTGCTAATTAAGGTAAGAAAGATGGGCAAACTTTATGGAGGTTAATCTAGTAAAATAACGTCTTTGCATTCGAATTTAAGCCGTTCGTCGATCACTCGTGAGATATTTAGTTAATTCGCTAAACGAGACAAACTCTCCACGTCGTCGGCGAAGTTGCTAACGCTCGCAGATATGCACCGACTGCAATTCTCGGGTGGCCCATTGAGATGACGCGTAATAGAGTCATTTATATGTCTAATCCCACCGGAAACGCGCAAACGTTCTCGCTGCTGATCTTCGCTTGCTTTTTGTCTCCGAATATCTGGAGCGAATTGTTATAAATTCGGTGGCAATGAATTGCAGCAATTGTAGACTGTAACATTCATGGAATCTCTGTTCCCAAAGCAGATGGACTAGTCTAATCTCTTATTATCTTTCCTCGTGTTTTCGTGCGCTTTGAATTCGTTGCGAGCATGAAAGAGAATTTAATCGAGACGACTTCGTCGTCAAGCGTGCGAGCCGGAATCTATCGGGTTTGAAGTGGACCGAATCCTTCCGAAGTGTCGAGAAGTGGATAAGTGCATCCGCTCTCGGATGCGGTTACTATATAGAATCTGTGTATGCGCTACCGCGTTTCTATTTTTATCCTTGCTTTCAGATATACATTCCGTGGTTAAATCTCGGAAGCACTTCTTCTCGATAGTAGAGAAAAAAGCGTGCTACGAGTTCATTAAAAAACAAGCTTGCTTCCGTTTACAGCTTAGCAATTTAATTCGGTGAGATCGTTTTATCTGCCGCGTTAAATGGTTCGTTGGGAAGGAGCAATAAAACGGGTCGTGTGACCAACAGCAATTTCGTTTTGACCCAACCCACGGATTTTTCATAAATTACATTCGACTCGCGATTTGCATTCTGAGAAGAGCTGCTCTCCCCTTTCCATTCTTCTCGGTTTCGCTCCGCACTTTATTTGATAGCGGGATTTACAATATTGCGCTATATATATACAATACATACAGCTCGCATGGAGAAGCTGCAAATGATCTTATTTCAGGACGATTGCCATTCGAGGTTTAAAGATCCTAGATGATGTTTCTCAAAACGTTAAGTTTCGCGTCATTAAGTTCGCGAAAGATACACAAATGCACGAGTAAACCTTCTATATTTTTGTTATAAAAAGAGTTGCAATTATTTAATTTAATTTAATTTAATTTATTGCGTATCCACAAAATTACAATAATGCAGTATGCAAAGTACGCAAAAAGATAAGGCATCAACAAAGCTGCTGTCAAGGCCCACCAGATAAACAAAATACAAGACAATGGACAGTGAACAATATTGCGATGATACGAGAGTAAAGACAATAAAAACCGATGTGACATGTGAAAGACAATATTAAGAACAATATTAAAGAATTACGCATGGTACAGTAACGCATAATAACGAAATTTAAAAAAAAGCCAAACTGGACAAAACAATTAAGCGTCGGGAGGTCTATGACGCGATGGACGCAATGAAGGTCGCTGCTGCCGCGCGAAAAGAAGACACAGATGTAGAGGATTTAATGGAGGGAGGTAATGAGTTAAAGGATTTGATCGCGGTGTAGGAGAAGGCTGCACGGAATTTGGTAGAACGATATGAAGGAAAGGATAGATAGCGAGTGTCGGGAGTATTCGAGGAATGGAAGTTCGGAATTGAAATATAATAGTGGCGTAGATACATAAGAGTGCCGGAGTGAAGGAGACGGTATACAAGGCAACATAAATGAAGGGTATATCGCTGCCGGATTTTTAGCCAGCCGAAGTCAGAGTAGCGATGGGATATATGGTCGTATTTTCGGATGTTATGGGAGAAGCGGAGGCAAGAGTTTTGGATGCGCTGAGTGCGGTTAAGAAGTGCTTGACTTAAAGCCGGCATGTAAACCACATCGGCATAGTCGAATAAAGAAATGATGAGAAGTTAAGAAACGAGAAGTTTTTGTGATGTAATTAGAATGTGACGGAAAGGGTAAAGGAGACGAAGACGAAGATAGGCTGCTATTATGTACAAGAAAGATTCATCTATTAAATTAATAGGTAAAAAATTAATTTATAACCTTCGTGTATTTATAATCTCAATTTTATACGAGACCGCCTGTGAGTTGACAACCAATTCTTCACGTACGCAATATGATTACTTATTGTATCAACTGTTTTGAAGAAACTAAGTGGTTTACTGAATTAAATTACTAGCGTTTTGTAATCTACGACGAGTAAGATAAACTTATTCTTTAATTAACACGCAGCAAACTTCCTGACAATTAAACCAGAGATTTAATTTAAGATTTTTCAATTTAAGATATACAAATTTTATATTTTATTATGAAGATATCTCAAAGCATTGATAGCAATAACATTAATGTAACAGTTTTTATATTTTGTTAGTCGACATACGATAAAAAAATTTTTCGTTACGTGTTATCGTGCAAAGATTGTTTTTGATTCTCGATTTCATTGTAAATTTTTAACGCGCGTGAACTGATGAAATTGAAAGACCTTTCACTGCAGTAAAATTGCAAATAGATTTTGAATCATAAAAAAAATACAAATAATTTTTCAAAGATTCAAAGATAACCATCCGTCCGACCATCGTAGGATAAAATGAGAACCATGAATTATCTTCTGACGATTATTCAGAAAGAAAAGTTTATTTAATTTAAGTGTGCCTTTATAATAATATATAATTCGCAAATAACTTTTATAAAATTCTAAGAAATATATCAAACGACAGATGATTAACTTTATCAACTGTTTATTGTTGACACATATAAAACCATATCAACTGTTATCATCTCACGAGATTGAATCGAAGCTCAACAGATGGCAAAGCATGTCCGATTCTCTTTATCATTAAATTTTCACTATATCACCAAATGTAGCGCCGCAAAATAAAACTTTAAAATTATTATATTCAATTATTTTGTTAAAAAAAATAATAGATCGAGAATAGAGAAACCGAAATATTAATCTAGGACGTTCCGTATGATATTACACAATATTGGCAAATAATAATGATAATACTTTCTCTATCGTCACTTTTGATCACCGAATAAATTTTCATCATAATGTTATATTACCGAAGTGTAAAACCGTAAGGGGGGCCCTCAGCGCGAGAGCGAGATAATCGATGGTGGATTCGGTGCCGCGACTTCCGCAGGTAATTTAAGGGTCCGGGCGGTGCGACGCGCCACGGTATGCCGTTTCGCACAATGCGCCGGATGTGAAAATTCACGAAATGCAGTGCATGATGCCGTGTCACGGTGGGTAGCGACACGCCACGTCTGTTATTTTGTGGCAGCGCGTTTCTGGCTTTCTCTCGTCCCGTATATTTCTCTTTCCCGCTACTTCCTCTTTCGGCTCTTCTTCTTGCGCGTCGCCTTACTACCCGAAATGATATACATCCCGTGCAGATAAACCCGAATATGTTGACCTTACGTTTCCTCCGACGCAAATGGACGAGGCTAGGCAGGATATCCCGTCGACTTTATGCCATCATTTCGGGATCTCGCTTTTTTTCTTCTTTCTCAGAGTAATTTTCGAAATGTCGCTCGGACATGAGACGCAATTTCGAGCAATTACGGAATCATATGGATAAATTCGCAAGAAAAGGAAAAGGAAAGAGAACACGCGCTACCGGTGACTCAGAATTTACAAGTCAATACTTTATCACAACATTACTCTTATCTTATCGTATCTTTATAATTATCTAAATAATACTATTATTTTCATTTAACCGCCGCAGCTTGCCACAGTTTCTTCTTCAAGACTCGATGGAAAAACCTCTCGACTTCGTAACGATCGAAAATGGCGTACACGGAATTTTAACTTAGAATGTTAATCGTAGCCATTATTACTCCTGAATGTTAAGCGGGAGAAAGGTAATGCGAGATGAGTACAATGAGCAAGTAGTTAAGAGGTTGCACCACGCGACCAAGACGACGACCCACGCGCGTCTTACGTCCCGTGCATTCGGAATCGACGCGCGAGGGCCCCCCCCCTTAATAAATATTAGTCCTGCGTATGGGCTAAGGGCCCCGGCGAAATTGCCATTAGTATGCTACGTACGGGTTTAATGTACGAACACGGAACCTCGCGAGTTCCACGCGACTGCGGTCAATCGTTCTTCCTTTAAACCGCTCACGTCCCTCTCGCTTTATCTCCCCTTCGTCCCCCTCGGGCCGGCCACCATGGTGCGATCCAGCTTGTTCTCCTTATCTACTGCTTCGCCGTTGATCGAAGAGTGCCTCGATAAACCTGCGGCTCGCAGCCCCGCGTGGAATCGAGCCTGCTATTTATTTGCTTTTAATTAATTATATAACGCGCGGTCTCACGCAGGCTGTTCTACAGATCTGTCAAAAGTTATCTCTTGGAAAATTCTTTCAATAATAATTACTCGATTTTTTAAAATAATCCTTTAACGCTTAGCAGTCATATTTCAGAAACTCGAACTCGAATTAATATCTCGTTAAAGGAAGGTCCTCTTAGAGTTAACACTTTTGCAACCGGCGATTCTAGCGCGCGATCTAAAGCTGGGAACTGCGTGCAATTTACAAAAGCCTATAACTGGTTGCCACAAGGTCCTGGCATTAAAATGAGAACGAAAATAAAAAAAGAAACTTTATAATATCATGCTTGTGTAACCATTTGTTGTTTGAAATTGAAAGAAATTTTCACGTTACAAATCTAAATAGAAATAATTTCGAATTTATAAATATGGTAATATCAAAATAACTTTTAAAATTTATTAAATATATTTTAAAAAATAATTAAATTCTTTTATACATCAAAATGAAATTTAATATCTTTTTTATATATCTCTTTTTTGTATATTTCTTTTTTTTATATTCCGTTTAAATACTCATTTTAAGGAACTTGAAATCAATTTATTGTTACAGATAACTGCTGTAAATACGAATCATAAAGTCATCTGCGTTCCTATAAATATAACATGACGTAAAATTACGTCAGTGGCAACCAGCTATAGATTTTCAAATGACGTAAAATTATGTCAGCTGCTGCGAAAATATTAATCGACAAATATAACTATAGTTCCCACCTGCGCTCCTAAATGTTCTTTTGCTACAAGCTTTTTAAATCGCTTTAGAAATCCGCAACTACGCATTATTTGCGAAAGCGAGGCTTTAAAGTTTTCGATCCAAGCCAAGGATCCGACGATCCTGGCAGGTCTAGGGATGCCCGAGCGTATATTGCTTTCCTTTCCTGGCTCTCGAAGGTCTCCGAGTACCCGTAGCTTGGATCGCGTTTCTGTACGCGGTCAAGAGACTCGGTCCCGATAGTCTTCGCTGCGGGTACCCGGATCACTCGTCATCTCGCTCGGCTTTGTTTCCATGCGGCACTCCGAAGAATTTTCTCGAGTGACTGCTCTTTCTCGGACTAAAGCGCAGTGTACCGGGGCTATTCGAAATAGTATTCAGCTCCGAAATTCATCGAACAGATAAAAAATCATCATACATCCCGTTTACTTGATTACTAAATAAATGAATAAATTATTTGACACATTCGCAGCCGCTGACGTAATTTTACGTCACTTTAAAATCTATGGTAACGTGTAAACTTCTTTTAATTTCAAACAATAAGTGATTACAAGCATGTGTGTGTGATATTATAAAATTATTATTAAAGTATATTTTATTTCCATTTCCATTTTAAGGAGGTTGGCTACTCAACTAAAAATGATAAGAATTAGTTCAAATTTATGGAGAATATTCGTCTATGGGAATCTGCCATCTATGCAAAATTTAAAGTCAATGGTCTGCATGGTAATGTCGAGTAATTAATTATTGAAGTTATACTCTTATACACGGGCGACGTACAGAAATTATATAACTTTTTTTTTCGTTATTATTTTTCATCATTATAAATGAGAATGTAGAAACAAATGTAGAGACATGTGATGCGAATAAAAATTTGTGAAAATTGAACAAACTTGAATATAAAATTATTAAATAAACTAACATATTTTATTAAACCAACCATGCAGACCATTGACTTTAAATTTTGCATGGCAGATTCCCATAGACGAATATCTTCCATAAATTTGAACTAACTATTATCATTTTTATATTATTGTATTAGGTGCGCAACTAAGTTCCCGCT
>NJRP01000083.1:714564-726842 GCA_003063835.1 Aphaenogaster floridana | reverse complement strand
GAAGCTTTGACAATTTTATTGGTATGATTTGGGTTCAGGGATCAAACTTAATTTAAAATTATTCTAAAAATTTCATATTATTACAATTTAAGCCTTTAGATTAACTGGAGGTTTAATATTCCTACCTTAATAATTGTGCTACGCATTTTCACCTTAGTAACACCGGGTTAAATTTGAGAAAATCAATATCGCAATCATTTTCCTTTGATCGTGTGCCCGTGCGCAATCTGGACGAGCAATTTCCAAGAATAATAGTATCCAAATGGCGGACCGGCTTTTGATACGCGCTACGGTTCCTGGCCGAATGGCTCGTCGTTTGTTCGTCGATGCATGGGCGCAGAAAGCCAATGGCCAGTGGAATCGACGCGAGGTAGCGCGAATGCAGTTGTACAAACAGTTTGTACACGCACAAACGCGTGCGCGCACGTTTGTCAATGCATATATATCTCGCCAGTACCTATTTACCTCGTATCTGTGTTTATAGGATGTGCAACCGCACACGATAAACGCTCGTATCTCTGTTTATGCTATAAGATTGATAGCGCGAGCTCTCGCTGCCGCGGCTAGAGAGCCGCATTTAGAACGCGATCGTAACGGCCAGGCTTTAGGAGGTCAAAATCGAAGCGACCGCGGCTGTAAATTAAGGGGCTCGACCCGAGGGTAGAACGTATGGGAAATATATTAATTATTATCCGTATTTTGAAAGAAAGCGCCATAATACCGAGACATTCCGCGCGTAAATCACGAAAGGTTTAGACGCTGCGTGGCGAGGTGGCCTATGTTATAGTTATATGAGCTGGGAGATTGGAGCCGTGAGTTTAATTATAGTGAGCCCACGATCCCGATCTGCGGGCTATAGGCGCGCGAAAGTGATCCCCTAGTGTTTATTTAATTAACTCTATATCTGTCTATCTATTCCGTCTGCGTGTGCAACATCGAGACTTGTCTTGCGATTAGCAGCGCAGAAAAAAAACGACCTGCGAGATATTCTCTCGAAACCTCGATTTTCATCGCCGGTGAGAATTCAGACGTGGACGACGCCGCGGCGATCTATACCTACAACCCGATCGAATGCCGATTGTGTTGCCGTTTGAGTGCGTCGAAAGAGAGAACGGAAAGGAGAATATTGAAAGAGGAGGAAGCAGGTAGATGAAGGCTGAGCCTTACGGCGACGAGAGCCTGCGGGCGGAAGGTTCGGACGGAGAATGTTAGAGAACCGGCAGCAGAGAATTCGACCTGCTAGATCATCGGGCCCACTCGGAGCACGATTTACCATGGTATTATTACCGATAGCATAGCGGAGAGTCGCGGCATTTTTTCTTTTCTCCTCCGCGCCATAGAAAGTCCACAGTCTGGCATCTCTCTTCGCCCGGCGAGATCTCGTATTAATTCCTGCTCGTCATACCTGCGGACCCTTTTTCCGAACCTTACCGGAGAGATGGTTCCTTTTGTCGTCATTCGGGACATTTCGTAGGAACGTCCATGATTTGTAAACGTACCGTTATTCCTCCTGCACATGCTCTACAGCATATACCTGCCTACGCTTACCCAGGCTCTATACTTATTTCTCCGGATTTCGCAATCCGTCGGAGTAAGGAACCCGCCCGAGAATCGATTCGTATCGTCGGGATTATCAGTCCGATCGAATGGAATTTCACCGCGCGGCAAACCGTTGCCAAGACCTCATATAAATATTAAAAAGTAGGAAAACATATAATTCTAATTTACACTTCAGCTATAATTATAAGCGATAATTATCTTTATCACGCCAATGGATCACCATTGAATTTCATATTTATTTTTGCGGTCGTAAATGATATAGTAATATATGCGCTAAAAATATTAATTGCCAAGACCTCATATAAATATTAAAAAGTAGGAAAACATGTAATTCTAATTTACACTTCAGCGTAATTATTTTTATCACGCCAATGGATCACCATTGAATTTCATATCTATTTTTGCGGTCGTAAATGATATAGTAATATATACGCTAATATAATATATTTGATTACATGATTACAAATTCAAATGATCACATTGGCTGAAGATCGAATATTCAATTTCGCGGCAAACATGCAAAGCAATTTAGGCTGACATATCCCAATTAACAATTAATTAATTGTTAACGTCATGCTAATAGAATTGCATACATATTTTATACGTAGACAACTGTCTGCTTAATCCTCTTTACGTACAAATTACGGCACGAATATTCAAATTCACGGTACACGTGCAAAAAAAGTCCTGTTACTCGTCGTGATTTATAATAACTGAATTATTACCGCGTCGCAAAATTGTCGCGGAATCGAATGTAAATTTCTTATGTATCTCAGGATTCGGTCGTTTTTTTTTTCAAGAACTGGATAGGACTGGGCGGACATGAGTTACTTCCTTTTCTCTCTCTCTCTTTCTCTCTCTCCCTCTTCCTCTCTCTCAAGAGAGAGAGAGAGAGAGGGAAAAGCACGAACACGATGTCCGGTAACGAATTAACAACTCTTCTCCTTATTTTACATTATATAGTTGGCCGAGAGCTAAAAAATCCTGAGATTTACCACGGTAGTCGGGACGACCTGGTTGACTCTCTCCAGTAAGGGCCGCACTTTTCGATCGGTGTTTCCCGATATCCACGCGGCTCGATGTAAAGCCCGAGGGTCCGACTCTCTCGCAGTTTACAGAAACAAAAATGCACCGGCGACCCTGCCTACCTGAGGCAAACCGACGGCGCACAAAAACGGATACTGGTATCGCGCAAGCGGGACGACAGATTGTAAAAGTGTATGCACGCCGTCGTCATAAGTATTTTCGATCGATCGATATACACGCTACTACGTGCGAGACATACTTGCGTCAGTCCCCAATCGAATGGGATTAAGCGCGGATTTGTGGACTCCTGCGCTTCCGGATCCACACAGGGAAAGAACAATTTCGCTAAAGTATCTGAAAAATTAGTCAGATATAAATCAGAAAATAATTATGTTGGACTATCCAAAATAATTATGTAGGACGTTCAAGCATAATGGCAATGCTGCAAAAAGTTTTGACATCCTAGCAAACAGCTTGAGCGTCCTACATAATTATTTTGGATGGTTCAACATAACTATATTCTGATCTGTATCTGACTAAATTTTTAGATACTTCAGCAAAACAGTTCTTTCCGTGCATATCTTCGAATTTGCGGCTCCCTCCAGAGATATCTTCGGCTGCAGATTTCTTTCGGGATGTTCGCTGTTCGTTGGTGATAACTGATATGTTATCATCTATCACTTCCAATAATTGATATCTAACGAAGCTTTGATTAATTCATACATGCGTGAATTGAAGTTTTTTTTTGCATTAATATACATTTACTTAACATATTTAAAACTTAATGTTGCAAGTTGTCTAATTTTTAATATTAATAGCATAAATATTGCATCTTTTGTAATTGAGCCTCTTGTAAAATATTTGTTAAGGATTTTAATTCAAACTAGGTCAAAAAGTTGCTTAAAAAATATAATAATTATGTAAAATAATGATATTGCTTTTAAATACGTAAACGTTTATCCGAAGTTCCCAAATGCTTTTGATTATGTATAAAAACGCAGGTCGACATAATTTTTAATGGAAGATTATGGCACGGGCTATAATTTCGTCTGACAGTAACTTCTAACTACAATGGTACTATAAGATAAAAAGCGAGCAGACTATAATTTCAGGACTACAAGTGCAGAGCTATTTTAGAGCTACAGGACAAATTATATATCAAACCGAGAATGCCAAGACACTAATATTAATACTTTGGAAGTAGAACGACCAATATCAAGCAATTTGAAAATAGTACGAACATTTATGTTCAAACTTGAGACAAGTATTCTGATAGGTAATATTTGAGCTAGGAGTCGGCAAACAGTGATCTTATTTTTAACACGTTGATGTATATTACTTTTTTCACGTTTTGAAACAATTCGATTGCCATCAAATATCAAATTAACGCGATTCAAAGTCTTGATGATTTAAGGATACATTCCAGGATTCGTGGATTCGTTATTCGACAGTTCGTTTCGAGTGTTATCAAGTATTCAAGAGTTAAAGAACATGAATATTGGAGAATCTCCAGATATTTCTTCACGTCAGGAATTTTTGAAGCTCTCGATGATTTATGAAGATTTATTCGCAGTATATATCTAAAATATATGTTCGAAGCGATTCGCAGTGCGCTTACTGTAACGATCCGTTAAACCTTCTCTGTAACGATCCAGTTATAGTCTCGTTCGTGCTTGCGTCTACCCACGACAGATACCGATTGCGAATGCGAGCGTCCCTTTCTTAAATTGTGATCGCTCGTGCTGTTTCACACGAACCCGGGATTAGCCCCTCCTCGTTACGGACTCGCGCAACGCGCCGCGATTTTCGACGGGTGTACCGACTAATCTATCTACCTTATTCAGCCGGTAAGACACACTTTAACCAGTTTTACGTAACGCTCCATCTATTTCTCAAGTCGATCCACGGGGACGTGTCTCGAGGTGACTGAGGAAGCTTTTAAGGGATTCGGCACGGGATAAGTATGATCCTGAGTTTCGCGAACCATTTAAGGGTTCTGCGATATTAACTAGCAATATTGCAATTTTTTTTAATGAAAATATATTCTCTAGTTTGACCTATTAACCCTTAAACCATGAGGTGTGATATATATGGATATTAATTTCTATTTTTATATTTTATAGTTCAATCTTGTATAATCTTTGTAAAATTACAATCATGATTTTCTGCCTCTTTTTTTAAAACTAAAATCTTAAAAATTGAATAATAGAATGATATAATTGACTCTCGATAAGGTCAAATAACAAAGCATAAACGGCAATTAAGAGTCAAGCGCTGGCGACATTCTTGTGAGACGTTTAAATATATTGTCCGTTGATAAAGATTCGAAACGTCCGGTTTTATTGTTATATCATGATTTTTATTAAAGAACATTATATTTTATCTATTGCGCAATATCGCCAGCGCTTGACCCTTAATTGCCGTTTATGCTTTGTTACTTAACCTAAGAATTGAGTTTGACAAATATAGTGGGAAAAAACAAATCGTCATCTTGAAAAGTATGGGCGGTATCACATACCATATCTCGTGGATTAAGGGTTAAATTGTTAAAATGGTACTATAATATTATAACTGTAACTATATTGAATTTTTATTTCATTTTCATAAATGTGTCAAAATGCGTCAAAATCAGAGCCGCGTTTACAGCGAGCTGTAAACTTTTGTCACAAGTTCACTTTAATTACAACTAATTATCCATTTTATCTCTCTTGACAGCTACGTTCTTAAAAATCATTACACACACACAAGTTGCAAGAAGCTACCTAGAGATTTATAGAGTGGAGAAAGCAGGTAAAATCGCGAACCGGTTATCAGACAGGTGCATTCGCGGGTGACCGAATGGATATCATACTATTACCACTCTCATCCGAAAGTCTACTCCGTTCTAAGGTTTCGGGGAATAGGTTTATTTGCAAAGGATAGGCCTACAATTTCATCCGGCTGGTGCCAGCTGTCCATCAATCAAATCTGCGAAGCGTAATCGCGTTTTAAAAATTTCGCATTAAATAACAAGTTTAATTTTATAATATACAAGCTCACTGTCAGTTCTGTCAGAATTAATATTACGTATATCATATTCTTTTTTGTTCTTTTTAACCGTTAAAGAGAGATTTAAACATGTTTAATATTTTATATGATACTTACGATAGTTACTATAATTAAATACACACCACATCTACAACGCTTAAGTTTTCTTTTATTGTCGTAATATTATGTGGCTTTACAGTATTACGCTTTTTAAATCTAAAGACACTGTATAAAATGAAGAAATGAAAAGATGACACCAAAATCAGTCGTTCTTTCGCCCGTTTTTGGTCCCGCGATATTGGAACTGAATTGTGTGCCAAATTGTACCTTATGATAAGACATCAATCACAAAAAATTTTTAAGTTGAGATGAGAATTGGTTCCAGAGATATGGGGGGGGGGGTTAAAGTAGTCAAAATTCATTAACGCGTTAGCTCATACGCTTTGAAGCACAAATTTTTATGTCAGTCCGATAATTTAAAACTTCATACCCGGGCGTTTTACTGACAGCTAACAGCAAAGTTATGGTCGGTTCAATATGGCGAACAATATATTTAAAAAAGTCGTGACTCAGAGTTATAAAATCGATTTTCGAGTCCTAACTAATTTTTATAAATTGTTGAATTATTATTTTAACAGAAAATTAAAAATAATAGGCTCGTTATATGCAAATGCAATAATAGATAGGAGAAATGGTCAATAAAAACGAGCAATGCTTATGATGGAATATGAAATTAAACAATTGTAATTTATTGTATATGTAAAAAGAGAGAAAAAATATAATTAAAATTAAGAATAAAAAATATAGAAAAAAAAATTATATTTTTTCTCTTTTTACATATATAATAAATTACAATTGTTTAATTTTATATTTCATTATAAGCATTGCTCGTTTTTATTGATCATTTCTCCTATTTATTATTATTTTAATTATATTAATTTCATAATATGTGTGAAAATATACACTGAGATCTATCGGACTGACATAAAAATTCGTGCTTCAAAGCGTATGAGCTAACGTGTTAATGAATTTTGACTACTTTGACCCCCCCATATCTCTGTGGAACCAATTTTCACCTCAACTTAAAAATTTTTTGTGATTGATGTCTTATCATAAGATACAATTTAGCATACAATTCAGTTCCAATATCGCGGGACCAAAAACGGTCGATTTTTGGTCTCACTCTTTCATTATTAAATAAATAGGTCTCACGGTTGAGAAAAGGAATTCGATGAGCGAAACGCCGAAGGCGTTTTATCGACACTTTTCTTTCGCCATCGGCGTATCGATATGTCTGCTATCGACATTAATAACGAGTAAAACGGTGATAAAACGTTTCTTCGATGCCCGGCGTCCATGCGTGTGATGAGACGATTCGCATCGCGCCGCCCGAATTTAATTCGTGCGCCGCAAATTGGCGGACGGATATTTGTTCGATTACTTAAACCGTGCGCGAGTGTCGTTAAGCGAATTAACGTCTCATTACGAGCGTTCTATATGCGGACGACATGCGCGCGCGCGCAAAGCTGGCTTTCAACGGGAAAAAAGTGCGTAGTAAGGCAGCAGGGCCATTTTTTTTTCTTTTCTCACTCTTAGCTTCCAGAAGCGGACAGGTGTTGGCCGATGCTGCACCTGCGCGCAGACGTACAACCCGTTGTCTTTTTCTTCTTTTCGCCGGCACCTATACTCCTGACCAATTTTCCGCTGGGCAGGCGCGAAAGATGATGAACGTATCATTATATTCTATCGCGATTAGGATAGCGAAAAAGCGCGGTTCCCCGTGTAGCTATTCCTTCATTCATGATATTGTTAGGTCCCTCTCATATTATTTCGTCACTTGAATATATTATTTATTTTAATGCTAGACCTACCGACGATTAATTTTATTATTTAAATATATACTGTATATCAAAAAATTGATACACAGAAAAAAAGAACATTCTTATTTCGAAAATATCTTTATTTTTGACATGTAAATCTTAAAATGAGATTTTATAGCGTTAAACGAAGAAATATTACTTGCATCAAAACATTTTATATAATTCAATAAAGAAAATTATAGTCTTATTATTCAAAAATAATTTTTATTAATGGAAAGCAAAAAATATTGGGTAGAGAATAACAGTACTTTTAAACCAAGAATATTCATATTATAAAGATAATACAGTTTAATCTTATTATTGTATTCTTTATGTGACAATTACAATATTCAAATTAATTTATAATATTCTTGAAATACAAGAATATAAAATTTTTCTAAGAAAATAATATTTTCTTGCTATATATGAATCAATGATAGTGTTAATTTAACCCTTCGCCTGAATACGTGAGTCGTTGGTGTCCTAATCTTTCCTTCGTTAGTGTTCAGAATTCATTAAAAATAAAATATTTAATTAATAATTTGGATCAAAATGACTATGAAATCATGTAAACAGATGTTCCACGAATTTTTTTTAGATATTTTAAATTATTCTAAAATGAGGAAAATAGCGTCGGACGCATAAAGTCCACGTATTCAATGGAAAGGTGTCGACAAAACGTATTCAGTCGGAGAGTTAAATATATTCGTCTTAATTGAAGACTTTTTTTGTGTGTAGATATACATCGCCAGTAATAATTAACAAAATTATTTATTAGTCGACTCCAACTGGCCACAAATTGTTACAAAATACAATTGCTACAACGTAACCCTTGACGTAACCAAGGGTTTAGGTCGAAACGTCCGTCGGCATCGTAGCGGTTGTATTTTGTAACAATTTGTGGCCAGTTGGAGTCGACTAATAAATAATTTTATACTGTATATATTTTTTTAAAAAGGAATAAAGGGAAAAGTATAAAGTTGATCAATTTAATCATTTATATTTTGTAATAAAAGTCATGGAGATATCAGAAAATGCACTGTTATAAATTTGAGAAATTTTTAAAAATGTTACAAACCCGTCATTTTAACTGCTTAGATAGTTCTAGTGTTAATACATTAATATGTTTATTTTAATATATTAACTATTTACTTTATAATACATTATTTTAATATATCTACATTTTAATATGCATTGATTCAACGTTACGATTAGGATAGTAAAAAAGCACGTTTTTCCGTGTATCGATTCTTTCATTCACGATATTGTTAGGTCACCCATATTATTTCATCACTCTTTAATATATTAATATATTTTATTTGAATACATCTACACTTTAATATCTATATTGCTTCAACGCTATGATTAGGATAGCGAAAAAGCGCGTTTCCCCATATATCAATTCCTTCATTCATTTGTTTGGATCCTTCATATTATTTCGTTATTAATTCAATAATTACTTAATACAATATTTACTTTAATATACTAATATATCAATTTTAATACATTATTTTATACATCTATACTTTAATATATAGATATGTTAATTCAACGCCAAATTTTTTAAATGCATAATTGTTAACCGCATTGCTATTGTTATGATGCACAATTTTATAATGATGGATCGTAAAGACTATAACAAAAGAGACATTATTTCCTTTCCTTTTCTCTGGCGATTTTTCATTTTGGCTCAAGATTTTCTAAGTTTCCAGGGAAATATTATAATAGCACAAAATGAATGACTACAGAGTCGCAAAGATTTTGTTTAATGGGTCTCAAGGGGTTAAAAGAGCTTCTCATTTAAATAATATTTAACATTTTAATGTTAAGTAGACGGTAATCCTAACTATAGAGACTCACGAACTTAAACGGCCGGTGATTATCTGCGAAAATACTGCGACTTTTGCGAACGTCCTGGGAATATTTTGCAGTTTTAGAATTTCTTAAGCTGATTAAAGGTGGCGCCGTTTCGTTTGTTTTGAGATTACGATTGCATTATAGGACAGCTTTTGAGACTGCATTTCTCACGGAACGAAGCAGCCGCCGTCGCTGCTCGAAGCCCGAATGCACGCCGCCGATCGGCGCCAATCGAAAGTCCACGGCGGAAACGGTTAATGCTAATTTCCCATCGTACCTTGTGTAATATCGACGATGGCTGGGCGAGCGAGCGGCGTCACCTGCTCTCTCGCCCGTCGTCTTCTTGACCACATCCTTCCTCTTTCCAGGCGCTTTCGTGCGCCACGCACGTAACCGGCGTGTGTCCGCGAATACCGGCGCGTTATGTGTGTGCACGCGTTGCGTAAACCCCTTTAGACGCGTACACACATGTGCGTGCGCGTACGCTCTTTCGAGGATGCCCTCCCCGCGCATCCGTTCCCCCGATATTGGATCGTCTTTCATACCGTTCTCACACGAAGAGTTCTGAAGCTCAGGTGCGACGACCTTGCCGGCCCTTTAAAGGACTGCCCCATTCGCGACCCCGAGGTGGCAACGGTTTTTTGTAAAAAGTTCACCCCTTCCTGTGGGCAGGCTGCGCGTATGTGCACGTGGGCGCTTTAAACTTTAAATCGAACGCACAGTGAGCACCGCCGGTGGTCACGCTCGCCTCGTCGCGAAATTATTAATGTAGGAGCCCTTCTCTCTCTCTCCCCGCGTAACCCTTTAACGGGGTGTCTTGCGCGGCCCGCTATTAATCGCCGAATTCACTTTCAAATTCACCGCGCGACCCCCACTATACTTCATCTGTTCATTACTATAGCGAAGATATTATTCCACGGGTTCTTCGTCTTTGTTTCAAGTGAAAGTGCAAAGCTGCTATTTTTAACAATATTACGTAGCTGCAAATATTATAAACGTTGCAATCGCGTCGCTCGTGACCGTAGCGTCGGGGGTACGACGTATCATGATCAGATTTTCGTAGCGTATAATTATTTCATACTCTGTTAAACAGAGCGAGCGAGAAAGCAATGTTGACGCTCTGACTGCTCCAGCGAGCGACATGCAATCGTGCCTGTGACTTCCGCTTTCGATTAACCGCCGCTCGAAAGCGTTGACTCATAAAATCGTGCACACGCACGTTTATGAAATTAGTCGGACATCGTAACGGGACTCTTTGGTGAACGCCGCGCATGTCGAAAAGATATACTCCGTATATCTCGCAAATTTATTTTATTAGAGATATCGTGTACTTGTGTACAGAAAAATTTTACTTCAGTAACTTTATATACGTATAAAAAAGCGCTCGAGAGAAATAGAGATTAATTTAGGTTTAAATGTGTCATGGTATTTGGATTTTTGTTTCTTAATGAACTCCTATTATCATCAATTTTACTTTTTATTTAGATACATATTTAGATGGAATTTTAATTTTAAATAAATTTTAATAATTTATTAAAATCAAAATTTTATCTATGTATGTATCTAAAAGTAAATATGTATAAAAAGTAAAATTGATGATAATAAGAGGAATTCATTTAAAATTAAAATTTTATTTAAATATGTTAATTTAATAAAACTTGTAATATATAAATTATTTAAAATATTCAAATAAAATTTAAATATATATTATCACGCATTTAAATAAGTCTTCATTTTTCTCGAGCGATCTGACGCCTTTACTTCCACGAGAGATTCGGCGTAGTTTTGAAATGATAAGACACTTATACTTTAGATCGGTCGAACTTGACAACGCGGCTGTTTACAACCGTGGAAACTTCGAGGTATCCAACGATGAGCCCGAGCACGAAGCGGCGCGGCGGCTCGAAGAAAGGAAGAAAGAAGACGTATGGAACCAATCCGTCTCGTGTGTCGCTGTTCGGAGGAAGTGGGTTCTTTTAAAGTACGAGCCCACATCCTGCCGATGGGCGACTCGGAACACGACCTGTCCAGTCGATCGCGAGAGAAGTATCGTTATCTCGCAACGCGAAGAAGCGAGAGCTTCGACGAGCGATTAGAAGAGACGCATCGACACGGCGTGATGTAACGAAAGCGAGAACGAAACGGGCGATACGTAGAAGCCGCTTATCATCGAGTCCGTATTTATTTGTTGCGGGGACGTCGTTTAATGGAACGCAGCTGCCGTCATCGCTGCACCGGCGATAAACCGACCGGTTTTTTTTTTTCTGCCGAATAACGAAGAGAGCGAGTGACGAAGCGCGACTTCTCGTTCTCGGTGTGCCGCGCTGTCAGATGCGATTGCCGTATCTAATCGCGCGTTGCGTTAAATGGTGCCACCGACACATATGTGCCCCGGAGAGACTCGGAGCGATTAAATGACCGTGCGCGCTTTCGTACGATAGAGAATCAATTCGCTATCAGCGAAGCGGGAACGGTCGCTCGCTGAAGGTGGCGTGTTATATCGATGACCCAGTTCGAGAAAACAACATCTTTCTGCTGCCGAAATTCCTGGTTCTGATAAGAGCGCGTTTGGGTCGTCGGGAGCGATTCAATTACGTTTCATTGTGCTCGCAATCTTGTCCAAAGAGTTGATAATAGCGGAGTAATTGTTTCTTGATAATTATTAAATGAAGAACTCGTGGAATGTAACCGATGTACACAATTCTAAACGTTCTAATTCGTTCTAATAATGAGAAATATCCGCTGAGCAGATCTGTCACATTATTATGTCAACGATTTACGTTTAGCTATATCTAAATTTTTCAAGAAACCGCCAGAAATTTGAAAATATTTTTTTAACTCATGAGAATTTGGAAAATTTCCATTTCTGTCTACGTATCCGTATTCAGTTATTTTAACATAATAATGTGAAGTACTTTATATCGTAAATATAACACACCATATCTCTCT
>NJRP01000083.1:671124-684493 GCA_003063835.1 Aphaenogaster floridana | reverse complement strand
GGCCGCGTGCAACGCACCGTTCGCACGTGCCTAACGCCGGCCCTGATTCCACTTGACAAGAAAATTTTTACGTCGTTTGTGTTCTGTATCTTGAAGTTCTACTTTGACAGAAATTCTTTTTCTCTGATAATAACAATTAAAGTAAATATGCATAAAAGGTTACACATCATCGATTTTAACGCCACTTCAGTATGTTGTAGGGGAGATTTTCCTGAGTAATTCTATGCAAGAAAAAAATGGGGGACGAGGCATTGGTTTAGAAAATATAGCAAATTAAAATGTCAAAATTTTAATATTTTTTATTAGATATTATGGAGTTTTTTGTAGAATTGACATGGAAAAAGTATTTGTTTACATTTATACGAAAAGTCATGGATATTTTGTACAACATATTAAAGTGGCGTTAAAATCGGTGAAAAAAAGTTTCATAAATTATTATTATAACGTCTGTAAGACGTAATATAGCCGTCTTACGTCAGACTTTAAAAGATAACAGCATTGTCATAATATTTTGCTAAGATGTTTAATAATGTATTTCGTTCCTACATATAAAATTTGAAGTCAATTTACCGTATCGTTTTCAAAAAAATTATTCTAACTGTCTGTAAGACGTCTATATTACGTCTTACAGACGTTATAATAATAATTTTCTTGAAAACGATACAGTAAATTGACTTTAAATTTCATATGTAGGAACGAAATACATTATTAAACATCTTAGCAAAATATTATGGCAATGCTGTTATTTTTGAAAGTCTGACATACATCTTTAAAACTAAACGAAATCAGGGCGAGATCTCAAACTACTACGACGCCCGTACAGATTGTTAGGGAGGTCCAGATTCAAATCCTGGCTGAGGTAAAATTTTTCGCAACAAATTCTTTACATGAAATTAATTTCACTCACTTTAGAAGGACCAAAACCCATGGTCGAAAAATGTTCCGATTCGCGATATATTAATTAATTAAAATTAAATTGGCCAGTTGTGTCGAAACAAATCTCTTCTGTGGTTTAATACTCACTGGCGAAGAATATTCCATCTCTTGTTTGTTTACTACGTTATTATTTGGCAAATGAGTGCGTTCTTCGCGGAAGGCCACGGCTGAGAATTACACGGGGGCATCGGTAACGATGCCGGTCAGTCAATGAGATATTTTTCTAGCGGACAGTTATCGCGGTGAGGCTGAACTGCGGCGTATAGGGCGCGGACAGTATCGCGGTGCACTTCTCGTAAACACATCGACGCGGCGTTCAACATCGGCGTTTAGTATTCTCAAGTTGCAGTTAGCATCCGGTTAAAGCGGCGACGAGACCGCACCCATCGGGCTGGACGATACTTTTTTCCGTTAGCGAGGAGAGGGAGAGAGAGAGAGAGAGAGCCCGGTGAGACCGTTTCCTTTTTGCTTCGCCTCGATTCGGCGGGCCCAAACTTAACGTTCGGGGCCTTGGGTAGATCGAACCGCTGCCGCCACCGTCGTCGCGGCCGACCTATATCGCTTTTATGTTGGCTCTTGAAATACGAACGCTGCCGCCGAATCCTAAACCCGTCTCGCCATTCTCCTCGATCGCTTCGATCCTCTCTTTCGGCGAGATCCTCGGGTCTCGTTACCTGTCCGCCGGTAAACCGCGCGATTCCGGGAAACCGACGCGTGGAAAGAGAATTGATCCTCTATTGATCCTCTATAGATTATCTTCTATTGCTGCAGAAATGTATAAGCGTGACACGGCACTTTCGTTCGGAAAAACTTACGCCTCGCGTTAAGATAAATTTTCTACAGAAAATTAACAACGAAGTTGATAAGAGGTTGACTCATTTTATGAACTAAATATTAAAGATCTAATTTTAAATTCGTGGAGACTGGTAGACTAATCAATTTCTGAAAAAAAGCGTTCTTTGAAACCTGACGGTTTAGTCTTGAAAATAATAACGCTCGTTTCGCAGAAATGGTCTATTTCGCTGAACTGACCTATATTCAAGGGTTAGCCTTGACAGTGACGTAAAATAAAAGGAAAAACGAAATGGGGCTCTCCAGTCAGGTGAGAACGACGTATTCGCGCAAACGACGTAAACGGCTTGTCGCTCTGCCAAAAATTAAGAGATCCGGCCAGTATCCCGACCGTGAAAAAGAAGCGCGTCGGAGCGAACGGTGGTGAGGGGGAATCGTCATTTCTGAGTCGTCGCGTCTGAGGATGCGGTTTTATTTGATAGCATGGGAACTCCGGTTTAACGGGCTGATCGCGTTGCGCAAGGCTTCCTCGTCGCAAGCGGTCCCGGCTCGCAAGCGTGAAAGACGGGAGGCAGACGCCGCGCGTCGAGTCCGCCTCACGTTTTCGCCGAAAGAGTTTCGTTAGGCCCCGCGTATATATGGTTTATATTTGTATGACTTTCAGCGCGCGCCTCTCTTGACGTGTTTGCGCAAAATAAAGAATTTCGACGGCCCGGGGCGTCCGTCTCGCTCGCGTGTACGACAGAGTCGTCCCGTCCCGTCCCGTCCCGTTTCGTCCCGTCTCTTCTCGTCCCGTGTTGGCGTGGCTACTAAAAATATATCGTAGGCGAAACGACCGGCGAGCGCACACACACCCCGCGCCTTCTGCCGTACTGCATTTATAGATCGGGGCATTTACCGGAAAGAAAAACTCGGCTTCTATGAAGGGCGGCGCGATCGAAGTGCGGCGACCGCCGTGTAAATCGCGGAATCCGAGCCCCGGCGGGCCCTCAATCATTCCGATTCTCGCGAAATTAGAGCGCAAATTGATATTACGGGCATCGCCGCCGATTTGAATTACGTATCTCACTATTTTATTCACAAGACGCAGAACATTTGCGAACGTTGCAGCTCTCGATGAAGCTTGATAGATCGAAACGAGATTGATGGAACCGATAAATACTTTTAAGAATTTTTGTAAGCTCTATAAAAGGCTAATATCTCCTCGAAAGGGAACATTTAATCTACTGCTGCTAAATTTCGGCTTATTCTCTCCCCCGAGCGACCTACAGACGTATTCAATAAGGATTAGAATGGACTCTAATCCTTTCGGGAAACGTAATTGCTGTAAGAGGCCAGCTGGCTCTGAACATAAGGCTTCCGTGATACTATCATTCCTATTGAACACGTGTAACGCCAAATAACACGTGTAAAGTGAAATAACTCACAGTAGTCTTTATTATCGACAACAACTAGCAAAAGTTTGGTATAAAAAACGTTAGGACGTTTCAACCCTTGGTTTTGGGTCCTTATCTGGTAAATACTAATCTCACAACATAAGGCCCTGATCGGCACAACAAGAACATCTTTAATTATGAAAATTTAACCGAACAATCATTTATTGAAGATGTCTCATATGTCAATGGTGATAGAAATAGAAATAAAAGAGGTTCTTGATGTATTACATAACAATTAAAATGCACGTAAAAGTCCATTAATATATGAAATCAGTTCGAGATATAAAATTAAAATCGAGAACAGGCCAAATACGGTCATAGCAGATTTTAGTGCTCATTAATATTTTATGTGTGATTTTTCTAGTTCTTTTAAACTATAACGCGCCGTTACTTTCGGACTTGAAACCAGAAAAGTAATATCACAATGATACTGATGCTAACAAGCATCTGTAAAATCCCCCTCCCCCTCCCATCCCGAAAAACCGTAAAGAAATTTGTTGCGAAAAATATTACCTCAGCCAGGATTTGAACCTGGACCTCTCTACAATCCGTGATGGTGTCTTAGTAGTTTAAAAGAACTAGAAAAATCACACATAAAATATTAATGAGCACTAAGATCTGCTATAACCGTACTTGGCCTGTTCTCGATTTTAATTGTTTGATACACTTCGCGGTCTTGTAATTATATTGTATAAAATTACATGTTCACATGTTGAAAGTAAGTTGTGGACTTACTTTCAACATGTGAACATATAATTTTATGTCTTGAACTGATTTCATATATTAATTGACGTGCATTTTAATTGCTATGTGATACATCTACATCAAGAACCTTTTTTTCTTTTCTATCACCATTGACATATAAGACATCTTCAATAAATAATTGTTCGGTAAAATTTTCATAATTATAGATGTTCTTGTTGTGCTGATAAGGGCCTTATGTTGTGAGATTGGTATTTACTAGATAAGGACCCAAACCAAGGATCGAAACGTCGTAACGTTTTTTATACCAAACTTTTGCTAGTTGTTGTCGATAATAAAAACTACTGTTAATTATTTACTGGCGGACTATCTATTACTTCTTCAAATAACTCAGTATCATTATTGCATTTTGATTTGAAGAGACAAATGGTCTCGATGAAATGGTCCGAACTTCCGCGTGAAATAATTACCAAAAAAGTGTCCCCGTTTGGGGCCGCGCGGAACGCTCGGCCAGGCTAATGCGGCTCCAGAGAATTTCTATGAGAATAGAAAATGTGATTCGAGTGCTATTATGCAACTCCCCTAGGCACGGCGCGGTGCGTCGAACATGATGTTGAAGGAAACAAGAGTACCCGGGGCTGACTGGCACTAAACCTGTTTACGCAAAGTCTACCACACTCGCCATTTTTTCCTTTACGACGCCGTATCCGTGCGCTTTAATACGCGACGAGAAGCAGGAAGAAATCATTTTTACGCTCCCACGATCACTCGGCTGCGTGCTACGTAAAGTAAACAATGTACGTAAACAGCGATAAGGAATCCGTGCAATGGCCAATGCATGAATATGTTCGTTTAATAAATATCTCGGCGCCGCGAGCCGAATTCTCCTTTCTAAGGGGAGACGCATAATTTCTCCTATTGAAAAAAAAAATTGCAAATTACTTTGCATTTATACGACGGTATTATACCGCGCGCGATCTTGAGAGCCGTGAAATTATAAAACTTGACTGCCTTGCGCCAAGAGTTTTACTCGACAAATTTTACGTCTAATATATTTATTCGTACTTTCGCAGAAATCGATTCCCAGGCCGATAAAAATGTAGGAGTTCGAGGACAAAAATCGATCAAAGCAAGAACGCGTTGTTTAAGACGTTACCCGGAGATCGTCTTGAGCCGCGGAGGTTTAAATTAACGGTTTACGATTCAAATTTCTCCTCCGCAGCATACACACGCCTTCCCCAAGATATATTATCTGGCATACGTAAGGACGCATTCAAAAGCCCGTCATATGAGAAAGTGCACGCCGCACCGATCGTAATCTCTTAATTTCGCATGTTTTTACGCCCCCGCAGGCACGGCATCCGAGTATCCAAACCGGTATAACGCGATATTCGCGGTCGCACACCGGGTTGTGCCAGGATTAAACTAATCGCGGGAGGATGCAAGGACATCGACTATCAGGTCACTCGCTTTCATCCGTGCCTTCCCTCTCTAAGAATTCCTGCCTTATCTTATCTAACGTTTGAGCTTTAAACTAAAAAGGGTTCGGATTTTATTTTCTATCCGCGGTCTCCTTCATTATGATCATTCATTAACACAAATACTCAGACTTGAATCTTAATTTTAACCTGAGAATAATTCCTCGCGATTTTATAATTTAATAATATTTGCATTTTATACAGTAAATTGCGATATTATCATATTTAATATGATATACAAACATAATCATGTTTTATATATAATATCAGTTTAACATAAATATGTGAATATAATACAATCATATCATATCATATATAATCATATCGCATATTATTATATAATCGTATTTATATCATATTTATATGATTATAATATGATTATATTAAGTAATATTAAATACACGGAGAAAATTTTATATTAAAAATTACTATGTACGGCAATAGCCGTGGACCATTGCTGGAATTATAAAAATTTTTACTATGTTTTTCACTAACAAGTTTAATAATTATTAATATAACAGTAAAAATTTTTATAATTCCAGAAATAGTCCACGGCTACTGCCATACATAGTAATTTTTAATATAAAATTTTCTCCGTGTATAATCATATTTATATGATTATATTAAGTGATATTAAATATAATCATATATTTAATATCACTCACTGATTATATAATTATTTCTTCGTTCAATTATTCGATAATTATATCCATCCTTTGCTACCAATGCTGTAAGACGATCACCGTGAGGGTTTTTCCGTTAAAATCTCGGGGTCCAACAAGAAAAAGTGACGGTGCGACGCGTGACGGTGACGGGGTGAGAAGCTGCGACCGCGTTTGACACTGACAGTGGCTGATTAGCGATCGAGTTTAAGGATAGGCAGGCAGGCAGGCAAGCGACGCAATCGTGCGTATGCGTGCGCGCAGCTCGACGTAGCGCGGCGGAGTGAGTGCGAACGGTGGACGAGATGCAGTGGACGAAGAGGGACAGGCGGGGGAGATGGTCGGACGCGGATTGGTCGGCGTTGCTGCGACGAGGGTAGGGATATTTCTCACAGCTGAGCGTTGAGCTATAGACTCGGTTAGCCGATCGTACGATGCAGTCAGTAGCTCATGAGCGCTCGTGGTGCGAGCATCGAAACGTATTCTCTTCGGAGCGGGTGAGGATGTCAGTTCGTGATCGACGAGCGACTGTGAGAGGAGCCTGTAACGTCTGAAGTCTTCGTACGCGCGTGCACGTCGTCGATATCCGGATATCGGAGAGAGGGCGAGAGCTCAGGGGAAAGAAAAAGAGGGTTGCCCACTCGAGCGACTAGAAGGGTAACGACTACACGCGCGCTTACATCGCTGCTCGGCGAGCACGTGGATGTGGAGAGTAATACGTGCGCGCTCGTAGGAGTCGTCGCGTCTCCTCGCACAGATAAGCCGCGGCAGCAGGAGGTGCGGAGGAGAGGAGGTGTCCTACGTAGTGCCCGATCGGAGGGATAAGCGACGCGTTGAATCGCGTCACGGTCCATCATCCACAGTCGAGTCGCGAGTCACGAGAGAGGAAGCTACACGTGTCTACGTCCTTTCGCTCTTTAATTTTTCGCGTTAATAAACGCGACGACAGACGTTCATCCCCCTTGGACAGCAGATCTCGAGTTTCGTCCCGCGGAAGCGAGCACTCGGTTTGTTTTTTTTTTTTTCGGATTGTGTTGGAGATTTTTGGTGAGAGGACCCGCGCCAGGGATCGTCCGCGACGAGTGATCGATCAGCGATTAGCGAGGGTGAGACGACGAGAGAATAATCCTCGGGATCCCTTCGCCGGCGAAACGCGCGCGGGATTGTGATGCGAGTCGCCGACCTTGACGCCGTTGTTCAATTGAAGTGAAGTGTACGTGGAGTTCTTTCGGAAGCGGCACGAAAATGCTGCCGACGCAGCAAGAGAGCCCCACGAGCTCCTCGGGAGTACCCATCATGTTCGGATCGTTACTTGTGAATAAGGATTCTCCCACGCCATATTCGGACGCCACGCAGGTAATTGGAACATTTCCATCGCACGTCGGAAATCTCGGGGAATTTTTTTTTTTTTTCTCGAAATTATGATCTCGGGAGATACGCAGATGTCAAGCGGAGATTCTGCTCGCGACGGTTTCGCTGTTATTTTATAAGCGGCCGTTTCTTCACGTTTCTCCGAATATATACTACTTTACGCTCTATCTTCCGTTTGATGCCCGAGTGGCTCGATTTTTTTTCTCGTAAATTTTTGACGACCGTGAAGCGAGAGAAAAATTAAAGAGCCGGCGTAATAAAAAGAAAACTCATTTTAGATTCGCATCTAAAGGACCTTAAACTTGTCCTTAAATTTGAGGGAGCATGCTAGGAAAGTCGATTCTCTCGTGGAATTTTTAAATTTATGGACATTGGAACTGGAGAGGGTAATGTGAGATGTCAGCTCTCAGGGAACTTTAAACTTGCCTGGAAATTTGAGGGAGCATGCTAGACAAGTCAGCTCTCGGAGAAAATCTTAGAGGCTCCCTGGTACGCTAAAAAAAAAAGGTTGACTCTCGGGGAACCTTAAACTTTGCCTGGACACTTGGAAAGAGCATGTTGAAGCAGTCGATGTTCCGGAAATCTTACCTGAGGCTCGAGTAGACGTCGTGTGACGTATTTTACTTCATTTATCACGGCTGTGGTGTCCACTTGACAAAATACTGTTGATGATTAACTCTGTTATTTTTATACGTATTTTTATAAGAGTTACTACCTGCGCGGCGGAACCCTTTATTTTTACAATTCTGTATTATAGTCTCGAGAGCTACAACGGTATTTTCTCTCAAACGGACACTGCCGTGGTTAATAAATCTCAAGCTGTCGAAAGGGGCTCGCGAAAGAACTAAAATCACTTTGTCAATATTCGGGCGAAACGTTCACGATACGTGGCTCGTCGTCGAGATTGACGTCACGACAGTTACATCCCGCATCGTTCGCGAACGCCGAGACAGAATTCGCTTTGCATTCGAACGCGACTATAGCCTGCGAGCTGCGAGTCGATTATTAGATTGATCCTCGGAGACGGTGGATGGCGGGTCCGGTTATTCGAACCTACGATAGAATTTTGTCCGGTGGAACGAGAGCTTTTCAGAAATTGAATCGGTCGTATTTACCTGCGATTTCCTTTCTTTCCCGAAGGAACCTTTAATAATACGTGGTAATCAAAGGGAAAAAAGGCTGCGTGCATTCAGCGGGGTACCCGGGTCCAAACGGACGCCACGTGACGAGGGTCAAGCTGTTTATTTTGAAAGCGGCGCAGGTAAAGATTTCGAAAGCGCTGTTTAGTTTCGTCACAGATTTACTGCCAAATATTGCTGCACGGATGCACCGAAGGTCTTCCTTAAGCCGGATTAATGTCCCGGAGAACGCTTTCCCCCGCGGTACCCGGCGCGGCACCAGGTCCGACCGGCGCAAAACAGCGCAAAACGAACGCTCTCGCGATATCGTTAATAACGTCGGTAGGAACGTGCGCGCCTCAAAGTGGGCCGTAAACTACATTTTTATCGGCGCACGTGGCGAAGTACATAAATCTCTAGTATTAACGAAATTTATTGCTTCACGGCGTATTCTCATTCGTATTCATCGATGCGACTTTTATGAATTTACGACGGACGATCGCGTTAGCCGCACAGTTGGAAATCATCGCGATGATTTCTCGAAACGCCGCACGCACGAAATTGTACGCCGGGCGATTTTCGCGTACACGTTTTTTTTTTTTCCTTCGCGTAATTGAAAGCGTTCCCCTCGTGATTGCTATTAAGCCCGTTCTACATTAGTCGCAAGTCAATCGCAAGCTTGTTGCGACAGCCAATCTGAAGCGTCAATAGTACCATTCTAGCTTCTGATTGGCTGTCGCAACAGGCTTGCGATCGACTTGCGACTAATGTAGAACGGGCTTTAGACGTGCATTAGGCTTCTAATAGCGAACGAAAGTTCCCGTGTCAGAACCAATCTCCGTTCCTCGCGCGATAATTGTTATTTGTGCGAAGCACGACGAATAAAACGCTGTACCGAAGAAGTGATTTGTCTGATTTTTATTTGACGTCCGCGATCTGTATCGGAAGGATGAATAGAAACGCCCGGTTGCGCGGAGAACCGAGAGATAGACGTTACTTTAAAGTGGAACAACCGTAAAGGCGATGCTCAGCTCGGTCTACCGCCTAATGATTCGGTGCGATATTCGACTTGTCGAGAGGATCTTTTTGATGGAATGCGATGGTACATTTAGATGAGCCGTTGAACGAAACGCAAAATATCGGCTTGAATATATAATGTTTGTTTGCGAGGTTCGTCTCCTCGAGATGTCATGAACAGCGCTTTTTTCTTCGTGCTTATGTATCGATCGGCGAGGTCTTTCCGCGGCAGTGTCTTTGACCGAAAGAAATCGGTCGTTTTCGAAATATAGAGACATATTTATCCTCCTGTCCTTTGCTGCCGAGAGAGAGGGCAAGAGAGAGAGAGGGGGGAGACGTTCAGAGAATACGTACAATATAAAAAGTATCGGAAATTCGCGATCGTGATGTAAATCGTGTGTCGTCAGGCATCAGAAAAACATGAGTACCAACGGACCGACACGGTTTAATCGGAAGATGGACTTTCAATCTTTTCTGAAAGTCCAGAAGTGTCGATCGGATTAACTTAATCTCTTTCGGGAGGGAAGTTTCCTCGAAAAGTCCGTGGCGAAAGAGGACGGTTTCGAAAAAAAACATCAAAGAAGGGTCCTCAGGCACGGTTTCGGGTGTGCCTGCTGCGGACCCATGCAGCGGTAAAACACCATCCTTGCTTTTAAAACCCATGCGTTTCCGGCGTGCGTGCGTGCGTGCATGTGCGTGGCCGCCTTTCCTCCGCGGGCGACGAACAGGGTGCCATATGGCTCGCGTGAAAATTCATAGGTATTTCCAGACCCCGGTTCTGCTTCCCGAGCCCGATATGCGGACCGGATATTCCTCCCTCGTACGCGTAATTACTTGCGAGTTCTGGCCGATACACCGACATTTTTCTCAGTAGGTCCCCGGGTCTCGAATCTCCTCCTCGAGACCGGTCAATTATCCTTCGGGACTTTAATGACTCAGGTCTCTAATTCTAGAGCTCGGTCCGTCCAGGTAGTCCTCCGCGCGGTTATGTATTTTGTATCGCTCCGGGGAAATAACATTCCCCGGTACGCGGGCACGGTACACGGGTATCGGTTCGCGGCGCGGAATAATCGATCGATCGCGTCATCGTCGTGATTTTTGATTTCGCACGCACGACTCTCCCGGCTGCCGCGCCGCGCCGCGATCGTTCGAGAGCCTGTAATTCGACGGTTGCACCACGGTCGTTCCGTTTCGACCGATCGATCGAACTCTGTAGGCACGAATCGGGAATACGGGACGGTCGTGCGTTTCGCTCTCAGCATCCGTAGTTTCGCGGCTCGTTGGAGGGCCTATTACTTAGCTTAACCGAGAGATGCGGATTTAAATCGTATCTCTTCCCCGTGTAATCGCGATACGTTACGCATCTTGAAGGTAGTGTTGCTGAAATGTTTTGTCGCGGGAGATCGATCTCGTATCGTTACTCAACATCCGCTTTAACGTAAGTGCAGGAGAGATTAATATTACACGGAAAAAAAACGATAAGGTTGCCACAACCACAATAATAGTAATATTTGGTACAGCCACGTCCTGTGGTTGTCACATTTACATTGTTTTGTGTAGTACATCTATATATGTTTGTCTCAACATTCACTATGTTTGCTGTACCAAATGCATATAGTTGCCTTCACGTCAATGTGAATGTGACAACCACAGGACGTGGCTGTACCAAATATTACTATTATTGTGGTTGTGGCAACCTTATCGTTCTTTCGGTGTAGACTTAATTAATAATATAAAAAAAAGATACGAGAACGATTCAAGATAATCGCTGGTTTATCTGCCGAAATAAATATAAAGGATCTTTCCCGATTTGATAACTATTTGATCGTGTTGCATCGCAATTGCGTTAGCCAATCTTAATCTCCCCTGACATGCCGTAACGTCGTGCGCCACGCGTTATCAAATCTTCGTTGCATCCGCCTCGCGATAGTCGCGTGAAACCGCAACAAGTGCGTCACGATGCTCGTCTGGAATGCCGCGGTAACAGGAGGGAATAGGAATGACAATATCATACGTAGAATATCGTACGATCCCAGGATATCTCGACATCTTAACGTCGCACTAATCGAGCGATTCGTCCGTCATCGATCGCTTGTTAAAATTAACATCGCGACTTAACGTACCTTCTGTATTATTACGCGATGTGAAGAGTCCGTTAAGTGAAACCACTCGCTTCCGTTCGAAGTTAAAGGTCCGTTCGTTTTAGCTGAACTTCTTGCATAATTCATCTCTTCTCTTGTCCTCTCCAATGTGAAAAGGAAGAGAGGAGAGATGAACCGCGCAAGAAGTTCAGTTAATACGAGCAGACCTTGAGATTTTACCTCAGTCGGAAATGTCGGAATATCGTCTGTCTGTGAATTTTATCCCCCCCCCCCCTCAACACGGCGATCACGTCCGCTGGACCAATATTGCCGTACGCATTTTTCGACGTTTGATTTACGTCGCTTCGGAAATAAACCGCTCGTGTGTGTGTGTGTGTGTTGGGGCGCGGCGACTACTTTGGGAAGGGCGAAAAAAGGACTCGGCGGGGAACGTGGGATCCGTAATTTTCGTCTCGATTCCAATTTCTTTTTCTCGCGGGCTTAATCTCGTCCGGTAAATTGGCCCTCTGAACTTCTCTTTGACTGCTCTCGGCCTCTCTGACCTCCCTCCTTCTCGCCCTCCTCTCCCCCTTCGCCGTCGCCGTTCGCCTCCTCCTTTCCTGATAGGTACAATCCCATCAAATTATCCCGATTACCTGTAGCCTTGACGGTATACGCGAGCCTTTCTAATAGAGACAAGCGCGCGCGCGCGGGGCCGACGTTAACGACGATTTCGAAGTCGAACGCGTGCTGCCGGCATTCGCATGACGTTCGTTTCGTTAGATTCAACGCCGCGCGCGTTTACCGTTAAATGCGGCCCTGCCTCCTCTCTCGTCCTTTTGCCGTCTCGACATTGAACATAATTCCCGCGGCGGACAAGCCGGATCCCGAGAGCGGCATCACCCGTCATCGAAAAATACCGATCTTCCGCATCTGGCCGATCGGCGGAGTTACATTGAACTTTGGTACTTATGCGGTTATTTTCGCCACATCCGTATCTACTCGCCCATCTAAAAAGATATTGCAGCCTGTAAGCGCGATTGAAAGTAATCACCGGCGAACGTGCGGCGAGATAACGCGTTTCTTAGGACCGCGCGCCTCTCCGCCGCGGACGACGACGCGAACGGGTGTAGCGCAGAATTTTAATCGACGGACAAGACTCCCCCCGTCGTTCCACGGAGGGGAAGGGTTCCGCTATCGGGAGTAAAAAGCGACGAGCGGATACGCGGATCGGCTCGCTTTCACGGAAAGCTCGCGTGATAACGCGCGCGGCGCGGGGGATAAGTCGGATGTTCTGGGAAGCGCATCCGGTGGTACGCGGGACACGGCTGGAAAAAAGGTCCCCGGCGTTTTCATCGTGAACCAGCACAATTACCAGCAACGCCGGACGACCAGGCCATACACTGCCTGCGCTCACCGATTTGGAATAAATTTGAAATTTATTTAGATTATCATTATAGACATGACTCCTGCACGGAAAGAAAGGCTAAAGTTGAGATAACTAAAATAACAATGTTGCTATATGAATTGTTGGGGCTTCTACATTGTTTTGTGTAGTGCATCTATATATGTCTCGACATTCATTATGTTTGCTGTACCAAATGCATATAGTTGCCTTCACATCAATGTGAATGTGACAACCACAGACGTGGCTGTACCAAATATTACTATTATTGTGATTGTGGCAACCGTAATTATGTTTATATAACATGAAAGTGACTTTTCAAGAAACGCGCGTAATGGGCCACTTTCCACGCACGTGTAATATAAAATAGT
>NJRP01000083.1:624675-661024 GCA_003063835.1 Aphaenogaster floridana | reverse complement strand
CAACTTCCCGCACTTGTTACACAAATAACTAATCTGGTAACCTTATCGTTTTTTCCGTGTGGTAATGCCGTTTTGATGCATAGGCCTTGGTTGTCCCTAGCCAGAGTCTCAATGTTGCGCCTTTAGTAGTGCTTTAGCAATGGTAAAGTTTTCTAGATATGTTATCGTCTGCTTCATTTCGACGCAAATACATTGACCTGCAATTTTAACACGTTAAGGATAATAAAAGGAAAAAGAACGGACACAAATGATTTTATTCAACACAAATTTCTTTATTCAACAAAATTTTTGCAAGTAGCAAAGTGAAATGTTTTATCATAAAAATAATGTTTAAAACAACTAATTCTCTTGCACCAATTACACCGAGTGAAGAAAACACTTGCAATCAATTGTATCGCAATTCAAATACTCTCTAAAATCAAACGAAAATTTCTACGGGCTAACGCAAAAACCTAGCACCTACCTTATCATTTGTGTTCGTTTTTTTTTCCTTTTATTATTATCCTTAACGTTAAAATTGCAGGTCAATGTATTTGCGTCGAAATGAAGCAGACAATAACATATCTAGACCGGTATTCATAATCCGTTCTTATTTCAAGACCGTCTTAAGTAATGCCTTTAGACGCTAATACGGCTCTGTGATTGGTTTATGACATCTTAAGATGGTCTTAAATATAAGAACGGACTATGAATACCGGCTCTAGACAATTTCGCCACTGCTAAAGCACTACTAAAGGCGCAACATTGAGACCCTGACTAGGGACAACCAAGGCCTATGCATCAAAACAAGCTTCATCAGGAGTCATGTCTAATGATAATCTAAATATATTCCAAATTTGGTCCAAACGGTGAGCGCCAACAGTGTGGTCTGGTCGTCAGCCGCTGTCGGCGGTCGGCGTACTCGCGTAGCGGCGCGTAAGCGAAACGCAAATCACACGGCCACTTTCCCCACGCGCGTACGCGTGAACGTGACATTTCGCGCTCGCACGATTATTCTATTTACAAAAATAATTATTGGTAGCGACGCGTCCGCCGCTACCAATGTCCCAATGTCACGTTTAGCGTCAATCGTCTCTCACGGATTCCCGCGTCACGTCGAAATATCGAGCGCGATTCTCCTACCGTGCAATTAAAAACTGAAAGTATATGAAGACCCGGGGGGAAAAACACAAGGAATGTTAGTTTTATTAAAAATGAGATATGGTCGCGCGCGCACGTCATTTTGTAGAGTTTAAGAGATACTACAAACATCAATGATACTACAATACACCTTGGATTAAAAATTGTATTAATCAGTGAAAAAATGAAGGTAGAACATTCGGGTATAGGGGAAATAACAAACTTTAAAATTTATTTTACTCAAAAGTATATAAAACTGACATTTCTTGTTTTTCTCCCAGGGTCTTCATATACCTACTGCACTTTACTTGGTGTTAAACTAATGTTGAGGAAGGCACGAAGTCTAAGCGGTAGTTAAATGTATTGTTTGGGCAGCTGACGATTGCGATGCTAGACAGCTGAAATCTTATTCTGTACACAAAGTACTCTCTGCACACAAAATACTCTATCAGCATTATTCTGTACACAAACTACTTCTGCACACAAACTACCTCCAAATATTCTCTTAGCGATGCAAAACCCTAGTTTTTTCTACTTGGTGTGTATTTTGCGCACAAAATATACCGTGCGATAATCTTTAGATAACGAAAAATGGTGTCTTGCATGGAAATATTAAGACACTTTAAGTAATAAGTAATTTTTTAATTTTTTTTAATTTCTAGAGACCGAAATGAAGTGCAATATCAGATTGGTGACTAATCTCACACACACACAAACACACACACACACACACACACAAATACATGTACCACATGAGCCTGATATGAAGAGTACAATATTCAGATGTGATGTAATGGCAAATAAGTTATTTTTTTAGAGAGGGCATTTACATTCCTATAATTTTACATTATGCAAAATTGAAATTCTACACCTTCATTAAGTATGGATCTGAGACATGACGATGTACGCACATGGGGACAGAAATGCTTATTTTTTTTCTAAATATTCATGCGTTATGATTGGTTGGTTATTCGAGAAATAGCAATGCGCTTTTTAATTATTATTAATTTACTAATATTTTAATTAATTAATATATTTAATTAATTAATGAACTTATTACTTTATCTTATAATCTGTTTGATGTGTTTTTGACATATGTCAAACATACATCAAACTACGAAATTACTCCAAGAGAAAACGTTGCCGTTTTTCGAATAATCAACAGTCATGACGCACGAATATTTAGAAAGACGCAAGAGTTTCGAATATTCCCGTACCTTCTACTCATTTGTCCCTGTGTGTACTTTTATTCGTGTAATTTATTTTTGTTTTTTAATACGGATCCAAATAAAAATACTCTCAGCATTATCCAGCACACGAAATATTTCTGATTATAAAATACTCTCTCCCAGCGATGTAAAACTTTGTCTTTTGTATATTTTAAAATCTCTATATAATCAAAAACAGTGTTTTGCATAGAGATATTACTTAAGAAACTTTATTAATAAATAATTATTTTGTTTCTTTTTTTACTTTTTTGAGACTGAAATGATACTGAGAGTTGTCCGATACTGAGAAATGGCGTGAGATTGCAAATAATAAGTTGTCTTTTTAGGGCTATACATCCCTAATTCTATATTTTGTAAAATTTAAATTACGTTTATTAAGTATGAATCTTTTGGACGTAACGATGTACTCTTATTCGTGTAACTTTTGTTCCTTTAATGTGGAGATCTAAATAAAGATTTACATTTACATCTAAAAAGAGAAACCTAAATCAAAATTATTTCCTCCATCATGCATACGGGTTTCCAGATCTTCCTAAACGGAAAGCGAGAAAAAAAAGGGTCATGCATACCAGGGTTAATTACGCTAATCGTCGGATTATCTACCGAGGCGTTATTAACCGCGACGGTGAAACCATCGGCGATGCCGTAATGCCGTGCTAACCGGTGTAACGGTATTACAAAAGCGACAGTGAAATGGCGGGATGAGAACGCCGGTTTCGCTCCTTGAAAGTTACGCGAGCGCGTACGAGCCGCGAGCACGTCACGTTGTAATTACTTCGCGCTTACTTATGCGAACGATAGAACGATAGCCTCTCCCCGCCGTTGGATCGCTTCGCAAGTTCGCTCGGATTCCGCGGAAGGAGGCGTGCACGGAAGAAAGTGGAAAAAAGTAGCCGCCGTCGGTGAGCGGCAGAAATAGTTGTCTTTTGTCGGGTATGCATAAAATCGGCCGTAAAGATTGGAGTTACGGCGGGCCCGTAAGAGATCCTGATAAGAACTGGGATTTCTCTACTTGGGTGGTGCGAGTTATTGTTACGGTTATGAGAATATAAAGCGGGACTATCTTGCAACGAGATCGGCTCGCTTAAGAGACCAGCTATAAATATAATCACGCATTTTTTTTTCTCCCGTTGTGCGCCACGGTGGACAGAGCTTTACATTGTATGGGATCCGTATGCACTTCTAGTTCAACGGCAGACGGTGCTAGATGCGTTAAACAAACGGGCTCGTTAAGCTTCCCGCAAATAGGCATCGCTGGATCTAAATTTAAGAGCGTTAGGCCCTGCACTGAGAGAAAAATTTACTAAATTTCAATAAATGTTTTCTCCAATAACCCCTACAAAGTATTTTCTTTAATTCAGTTAATATTTTTCGAATGAAAAAAATATTCATCCGATTGAAAACAAATTTTCTAAACCTAATAAAATATTTACTGATTTCAAAAGAATACTTTGTTAGGACTATTGGAGAAAACATTTATTGAAATTTAGTAAATTTTTCTCTCAGTGTGCGCACAATGGAGGAATATTAGATATTAGGAAGAGAAATTAAAATTTTAAAATCAGTTTCCTCAATGAATATTGAACGTAACGCACAATGGATATTAAGATATAAGACATTAATGTGTTATACGAAACACAACATAACTTATTATTTATTTATATAGTGTTTATTGCGAAAACTGATTCTAAAATTTTAATTCCTAATATCTAATATTCCTCCATTGTGCGCAGGGCCTTACTTTACCAACATTTATTTTTGAAAAATAAATTTTGATAAATTTTCGCTATCGCCACGAAGTAGCGACGCGTTCGCGCGATAAGATATTTTCCTTAATATTTTTTTTCCCTAATACATATTTGTGTTTACGAAGTTTTATGATAAATAGCTGCGGTACGAGTCCGCGGTGCGCGCGATAAAGTGACGTCTTCGGCGTTATCGGTTATTTGCCTATCGTTCTGCTCTTTATCTATCGATCTAATCTCAATGACATTGCCGTATCGGGTGCACAATGTCGTCTCTATCGGTATCTCGTAAAAAGCAACGGGGCAAAACAACGGCGCGATTGATTCCCGACCCGGAAATCACGTCCCCGAGTCGCTTAAGCGACGCTACAAGAGATTTGTACGGCGTGAAAAAGGCGATTCGTATGTCTCGCCGAGAGAGAGACGATGAAAGGAAAAAAAAATTGCTTTTAACGTTCTCCGGGCCGCTCTACGGTCGATCGGACGAGATTAATATCTATTGCAAGGTCGCGTTGACAGATTCATAGCGGTAAATTGTGCCGGCGAAGGTCAAACGAAAGTACGATCGCTCGCGCTCTCCGAGACGGACAGTTGCTGGATCAAATGTCCGGTGGAGGAGAATTGATTTTAACTCTCTGGAGGCCAGTAGCTCTTTTTTTTCTCTCTCTCTTCGCGCCGAAATCGCGCGTGTTTCGCGAGGCGAGAGGCGCGAACCGCTAGTGAATTTCCATTGACGAGGTCGAGGTATTAATAGAAACGGTAGCTCGAAATCGCACGCGCGACTCCGGCCACGTATATAAAGAAATTACATTATATATATATATATATATAATATATATGGAAAAGAATCACCGTAATGCCATTAACAAAATCAAATTTATGCGGAAGAAACTTTAATATCCCGAAAGTTTAGGTCTAATGGACTAACGCTGTTTTGCATTTTGCGGCTTCGAAGCTAGGCTCTTGCTAACTTATTCAAATATAATCCTACCATCGGTTTGTGCTACTTTCCGTTGAAATTAGTATAGAAAATAGTGGAGGAATTTGGAATTCGCGTAGAAATTGGTACGACGGCTCCGCGCACACGAACGGGGACTGGAAAACGGGGACGATTTTAGAAACACAGTGACTACGCTTTGAGAGCCGATGTGCTTAAAAAGCACTTAAAGGGGTCTGGCGGGCACAGACTCGTCGTTGTGTATTTTATAAGTGCCACGATCGTATGCGAGCTGGATGAATCACTGTGACGGGGACTCGACACGTCGCGACGGTAGATAGAGCGAAAGAGAGGGAAGGGAGATAGATAAAACGGAAAGAGGCTCGGAACTCCGTTATCAGGTTTTACCAAATCGTTGGCCGTCGTGATCCTTTCGCGGCATTACCAGGCGGTAACATCCGACGTTTCGTAAACGTCGGATGTGACGCATCTCCACGAAATATCAGGTCGATGAACGGTTACAGATTCGCGTCACTTCAAAGTTATGCAGCATTAATTTCAGCTTTAAATTTATCACTTTTTTTTATAGATTATTTCTTTCTCTATAGACTTAAAAAACTTCAAGACAACTTCGACGGTATCGATGAGATGTGTCGCAGCTGTGAAATTGTGTAACTTTCCAGGGAATTATTTGTATCTTTTTCTTTCCGATAATTTTTCGTTACAATGGACATGTTAACACACACGTGCTTACAAGTCCAACTGATGTCCATTTTCACCAAGGTAGATTTACTTTAATTTCGGGGGTTTAACTTACTCTCTTTATCTTTTTCTAATTCTTAGAATTTCTAAGAATTATAAAAACGAAAAATTATCGGAAAGAAAAAGATACAAATAATTTCCTGGAAAGTTACACAATTTCACAGCTGCGACACATCTCATCGATACCGTCGAAGTTGTCTTGAAGTTTTTTAAGTCTATAGAGAAAGAAATAATCTGTTAAAAAAAGTGATAAATTTAAAGCTGAAATTAATGCTGCATAACTTTGAAGTTCTAAGAAATTCTAAGAATTAGAAAAAGATAAAGAGAATTTTCTAAAATATAGAATTTCTAAGATATGTATACTTAGAATTATAGAAAGATAAAGAGTACACAGAGAGAATTTTCTCTTAAAATTTACCCTGAAAATCATGGTAGTCATGGGACAACATGGTATTTCGAAGATTTTTATGCAATTTTCTCTGATTAATATCTATCACAATAAAAAATATTAATATCTACCACAATAAAATATAAAATATATTTGATTAATTTTACTAAAATACATAGTAAAATTTCCATAATTTTAAAATATGTTAAAATCTTATGATTCTTTATTGTTTTAAATTGAATAGATGCCAAGTAGTGCTAAACATGTAAAAATATCTTATATAAATTTTACAATACAGCATAATGTTTTCAATCTGACTTAGTCGCTCATGATAATTTTACCATGCAGCATGGTAATTTATTGGCTAAGTCCGATGATTCTCGGTTTTTTTCGTGTCGGATGTTACAATCTGCTTGGTAATTTTTATTATGTTGTTTATAAAATGTTTTTTTCCATATTTCAGAAATTCCTTTCGTTACCAATAATATTTGACAGGTTGCCAAGTTGTTCCAAGCTTATTACCAAACAGTAAAATTTGTAGTGATTTTTGCGGCAAAATATAACGAAAAATTCTCTCCGTGTAAGAGTTGGAAAATTCTAAGAATTAGAGAAAGATAAAGAGTAAGTTAAACCCAAGTATATCTATTTAGTAGAAATGGACGTGATAATGCCCGGAAGTAACTCGCGTTAGCAACCCGCGTGAATTCGAGTTTGAATGTGAGAGATCCGTTCGCGCAGCATCCTTCCGCTGGAAGCTCGCGGTGGCAGAGCGATTTACGAGAGCGCTGTTTGTACAACGGTAGTTTCCAAACGAGAGTGCGTGAGCACGCAGGTGCGGAGCTACTGCGAAAGGGGGCGAGGAGGGGGACGATTTTTCCAGGCTCCAAACGCAGGCGGGCTAGCGAGGGGAGAGTCGGTATACGCGAGGAGGGTTAACGACGGAGGTTCCGATCGGTAGCGAACAGAGCGGGTTGGCCAAGGCCAGCTGCGTCGAGAAAACGCGGCCATCGTGCATCGAGCGCCGATCGGATCGGATCGGCTCGGGGAGGGCGGCTCGGCGTCGGCGGGCGGTGGAGAGGCCAGGCAGCAACGGAGCGAGAGAGGGCCACGGGAGCGCGGGCTCCAGCAGCAACGGAAGCGAGCCGGTTGTTTTACCGCAGAAAACAGCAGCCGGCCACTTTGTTGCACGCCACGAAATTATGCACCGCCGAGAGGCGAGCGCGCGCTCGCGCGCGCGAGAAGCGCTCGTAAATAACGACCGGGCGTCACGAAATTACTTTCGGGGCACACGCCGTCGCCTCTTCTCCTTCCCTCGTATTACCGCGTTTGATTCTCGATCTTCCCTCGACGTACGTACGGTACGGCACGTATGTATGCGCGCAGCCGGTTTCGTGTACGCCGGCAATCGACCGGGTCTTTCTCGCCGCTGAAATCTTACGTCGTCGGGAATTTCTCGCGTCTATGGTTTCTGTTAATTGGCTGCTTCAGACATTAATTTGAGATGTTATGTAAACGCCGAGTAGACGCAACCGTGGAACTGTGCGTGCGTGATCGGTTAAGGAATATTATGAAATAAAACTTGGTTTTTCTTTTGCTAAACGGAAATATCGTGGCGTGTTTGTCGATGCGCATAAACTTTTGCAAAAATGTATGTAAATCGTGGGAATTATGTGTATTTACTGAAGTATTAATATTAAAGAAAAGAGAACTGCGGAAATTGACGAGGAATCCATTAATGAAAATTTTCTAGCTGCTATAATCCTTGAAGAGAGTAATAATGGGCACACTTTATATTTCTATTTTAAAAGATACGTTATAAATAGATTATATGTTTTATTATATAATAATTATATTATTATACTATAATTATATTACTATGATTATATTATATGTATATAATTATATTATGATTATATTATAATAAAGTAATAATTTTACATCTATGTTGTCTATTGTATTCCTTGCTCTCGCAACTTCGTCATTTTTATAATTTACTTTGGTGATCCAGCCGGAAATCGAACCTAGAGGGAGGGAGTCTTTTGCTTGCGACTTTTTCACACGTCAAACTCTACCCAAGCTTAACACGAACCAGTATTTTTCCACTCGCCTACATGTATCTAATGACTATGCGGCTACAATATAATTATATCACATTGCATTAGATGTAAGATAAATATATTGCTTTCACACGACTATGCTAAATCAAGCTCGACGCCTACGAGAAAACTTCCTTCCCAAATTCTCGAAGCGACAAAGTTCTCGAGAGCAACGGTCTCGAATTCCTTCGCGCGTTAAAAAATCAGCCGACCGGCCGATTCTCCCAATTTGCGTCTAACGGGAGATCTAATCGCCGAGCATATATAAATTGCGAATCGGATCGCGAGTCCGGCGCGGCGCGCAAGGTGACGCGTGGCTCTCCTCTTCGTAACCTACATCCAGCCTCGCGATCTCCGCCGCGCAAATCCCGGTACGTCGACCGGTCGACATCTGAAAGTATAATACGCGCGCGGCGTTAGCACGGCATTAACATACACCGCCGTCTAATAAGCAACGCAAATCGCGGGCAGATCAGAATGCGGTGCCCTTGCGCTCGCGCGATCTCTTCGCGCCTCGGACGAGAGCCCGGGCCCCGGACCCCCCTTCCCGCCCCCCCTCCGCTCGCGTTTCGATAATTACGCGTTGCGTAACGCGCGTGTAGCAGCCCCCCTGCGCGCATCAACGACGCGCTCAAGGTCCGCTCTTTCGTGGAAAGTCCGCGGAGCGAGACGGCCTGGGAAATTAGCCGATACGAGGAGGGAGCGAGAGCGCGCACGATCTTTCGCAAGAACCGGTATATATTTATCCCCCGATATCGTTATGATATCGCGTTAAATCGCTCGCGCGGGACTCGCGCTAGAATTTCGCAAGACGCTCGAGTTTCGCTCGAGAGTACACGTGCAGTCTAATGATCGTCGGCCTTTCAAAAAAGATCTGCGTAAAGACACATGCTGCGTCTCCTGTTCTTTTTTTTTTTTTTATTGCTTCCCGTCGCGCCTATCAATCTCGAGACGTAATCATACGTTGTATTATATACGTCACTCGGAAAAATGCCACGGAAAAAAAAATTCGCTACCATGGCTAATCATGATTTGCTAAACTTTGTTGTCGTGACTATAAATTTCTAAACTACAGCAAACCGTTTTGCACCGACAGCAATAAAGTACACGGAAAAAAAAGAATGGTTGTGCCAACCAGATTCTGGTTGGCACAACCATTCTTTTTTTTCCGTGTAGGTATCACAACTGAAATTAGTTAACACACACAGTTTTTAGCTACGCCAACTACTTTTTTTTTCCGTGTGTGCACGTGAGCCACATAAATGATTTTTTCGATGCTCTAAACGGCTATTTACCATAGATACGCGGTATAATGCTCTTACTGTATTTCCAAGGGCGCCGCCGGGCCCTTAAGACGCAGGATGCAGGCAATAGACTCAGGCAATAAGAAGACTCGGGTCAGTAAAAGCCGTCCATAAACTATTTTCTCCGATCTATCCCAGATAGCAGCGTAGCGACCAGATATCTGCTCTAATGGCACCGCTTTTGTAGCGCGAGAGCGGAACATATGGCGGGGCTACATGAGCCTCGTCCGAATATACACGGGGGCCCCACCCACCTCATCGCATCCCTCGGAAACCATACTTTCGACGCTGATCCTCTCGCGAACAACGGTCACGCTCGATTTGGCGGTTTCGTGTTCATGCGATTTTCACGGGTCGCAGGTAAAAGCCGGTCGGCGAGGATAATGATTTATCGGGCCCCGCCGGTGGTGGTGGTGGTTGATGGTGTGGGAGCCCCCGGGGGGCACCGCAACGACTTCACCTCCACCACCTCGGCGGCACGGGCTTTTCTTTTTGTTTTATTAAGGCCCGGGGTACGGGCCGGCGTCGTTGCGGCCTCTCGAGAGGAGAGAATCCATTACGCCGATCGCGCGCCGCCTGGGTCGGCGATATCTCTCTCATTTTTGCGGCGTGTAGCTCGTCAAAACGATCGGGCCGCCTCGATATATACGACGTGTTGTGCCAGATATCCCGCGAGACGTGCCGCAGGTTCGTCCCCCTACCGGGTGTTACATAAATCGGATCGCGAGCGCGAGAAACGCGGCCGAATTTCGGCGAATGACGACGTGTAATTCGTCGGGCCGAAATAATCAGCCTTGACGATCGGACGGCCGGGTCCGTTCAGCCGTATAGTTATCGGCCATTTAACCAATTAGAGATTACCATCTAGATATTTATACGGTCAATTGGGATAATTGCGATAGCGAGGTAAATGAAGCATCGCGATGAATATTATTTTTATCTCCGAAAGATATCCGCGTTACATCACCATATAAATCGGGGGTATATCATAAAGTTTCATAGTTATATGATTTATATAGGTATTTAGAAACTCCCTAAAATTACAATTTAAAATTAAAATGTTATATAAAATTAAATTTAATTATTAAAACATTACATTTAGAAAGTTCCTAAATACAATACAATTTTAAGTTTCTCTAATGTCTATTTCTACCAATAAATCTTAACTTCAATCTCGGTTTAACTTACTTATCTTTTTCTAGTTCTTGAAAATGTTTTAAAGTTCCAAAAAGATAAAGAGTAAATTAAACCGAGACTAAAGTTAATCTATATTGAAAACATGGGCATGAGTAATTAAGTTCTTCGATCGCAAGGATCTCCGATTCGTTTCTTCCTTTTATCAGTAGCCCCTGAAAGCGTAGGCCCCGGCGTTTCTAGAAAGTTCTTTAGTCATTCCGCCAGAAAGGATCGTCGTGTGTACCTAACACGCCTATTACCGAACGGAGCCTGTATCCGGGGAGACGTCGGCGCGACGGGAAGTGCCCGGGTCGGCCGTGAAACCCGACGGCGCGGCGCGGCGGGACGGGGGTACATTCGCGGCCCCGATATCCATTTGAAACTTTCTCACGTTTCGCGGCGCAAATGACGATTCCGTGTTTCACGGCCGCGCGACTAGGAAGCGACGTCGCGATTTACAAGAGCGCTCCGTTGTCGTCGTTGTTTGTGCGTCAGCGACGCGAGCGATCCTTGAGTTCTCGAGGCTTTGGGGGCCCCCGGCCGCCGACCGTGCCACCATCACGCACGACCGGGGGCCCCGGCGGCGAGCTCGCTCCTTTCCTTTCTCGCGAATCGCGATTCGCGACTCGGTCGCTGCGCGCGACCGAAAAGGACAATACCGCTTGGCTTTTCCTCTTCCTCTTCCTTTCCCAGCGGTAACGCACGTCGCGCGCCGGCGAGCCGCGCTTGATCTATGGATCTCTATCTCCGCCGTCGCCGGCGATCACGATCGCGGAAGAGGGACGACGCCGTCCGTCATTCTGTATGTTGATCGCGTACGCTATCAGTGTTTTTCAATCAACGGATGGAACGAGTTACGGTTGCACGAGTATTTCTCGAACGTTTCGCAAAGGACGAGAGAGAAGAAGATGAAACGTTCCTCTATTATTCTAATTAACATTCCAATTATTCTAATTGCTAGTTCAACTAATCTAGCGGTGATAGGTATGGAATTATATCATTATATAATAGTTAAAAATGGAATTTTAAACAGGTGGAAAATGTGTATAAGTACTAACGTAAGTGCTTCTTGTAAGTTCTTCTTTTTTCTGCTTTACTCTTCTTCATTCCACTTAATTACAGATAATATTTAACTAGTTTCTATTTTGGGGTATTTGACTGTCCAACTAATATCACGGTCATTGTACTGATAGTGTCGAGAATAAGAACTATTGGCTCGATGCTTCTCGCAGTATATTCTTAAGGTGATAACCCACGATGCTAGAAATCGGTCCGAGATCTCGGACGGAGAGAGAATTGACCAATCGCATTTGAACAATTCGACCAACTGATCAAAGCGATTGGTCAATTCTCTCTCCGTCCGAGATCTCGGACCGATTTCTAGCATCGTGGACACAAGGCTTTACAAACGGAAGAACCGTCGACACGTCCTCCGTGAGGTCGTATCGCACTACGTACGCGATGCAAATTTACGTCGGGAGACCGCTTTGCGAACGCAAATGAAGTCATTGTGTGCGTCAACGCAGCGGGCGAGGATCGAGGTCGGAATTCCGAGCGAATCGAGATTTCGAGGTTCGATCCGCTCTTTCCAGTCTACGCACGCGGCGCAATCGCTCTCGCGAGCCGGCGAGAGAGCACATTCGGGGGAGCGATTAGCGTGATACGGTCTTTACGCGGTTTGTCACGCAGGAGCTGTCGAGAGCTCGTGTGCGTGTGCACTCTTGCACGAGCGCGTGTGTGCGTGCACTCGTACGGCGAAACGACGCGCGTATAGCCCGGAGCGGTGCACACGCACGCGATCGCTCGCCTCTCCGTCAAGTTCTCGCGAAGGCCACCACCGTGTAGCGAGTTGAGATGCGAGTGTGTCTCTCGGGCTCGGCCTTGGTCACCCGCTTCCGTCAGCTGCGGGCTAATTGTGAATAACGTGTCGATACGCAGGCACGCACGCATGTGCATGTGCACGCACGCACGTACGCACGCACGCAGCCGAACCTCGGGGCCTCGATTCCGTGACAAGGAGCGGCGAGGAGCCTTTCCGTGTAGCGCCCGCTTCTTTGTAGCGTAATGTCGGAAATTATGCCGAAACGGGAGCAGCCGCTCGCTTTATTACGGGTGTCGTGTCTCTCGGTTCGTTTTACCTTCGTTCTGTACGTTCGTACTTTTCTTTTCTCCGCGCACATAAGCGCTCTCTTCGGCGTTCGCGGTCGATGGCGAATCGATGGCGTGGAAGAGGGGAAAAAAAAGGAAGATACCGCCGACCCGCATTCGTCCTGATCGAATGTGGCCGTTCGATTCCGGGTCGTGTTTGTCTAATGCGAAGATCGCGGTCAATTCGATGTATCATAGGCTGAGAATCACGCGTGGTCAGATGTCGGGTTAAATATACGGGTGTCGATATATGACTCATAGAATTCTCTCCCGACGCAGCAATATTTTCGGAAGAGCTCTGAGACTCTGACTTGATCTAAGATATGTAACTCCTACATCGATATATTTGTCGCTGCGATTCGGATATTGCCGCAATGTCGTCTGTGGAAATTATCTTATCGGGATTATCGATTATCGACGTAGGAGAAAATACGCTAAATATAAGGATTTTAAAAATATTAATTGAGTCGGGATGACGAATTGGAAAAGAATTAAACGAATGTCGTTTCTGATTTCTCTGTTACAGACGAAGAAGAACAATCCTAACCGCATCAAAAGACCCATGAATGCATTCATGGTCTGGTCGCAGATGGAGCGCAGGAAGATCTGCGAGGTTCAGCCGGATATGCATAATGCCGAAATCAGTAAAAAATTAGGGAAGAAATGGAAGCTGTTAACGGAGTTGGAGAGGCAGCCTTTCAGAGACGAGGCCGAGCGACTCAGGCAACTGCACCAGTTACAGTACCCAAATTACAAGTATCGACCCAGGAAGAAGACCTCGAAACCCGCCGAGACTTCGAAGGCAAAGGAGAGGAAAAGACCGCGGAAATCGTCGTCTTTATCGCTGCCGTCGCCGTCGCTATCGTCGTCGCCGTCCCCATCGCCGTCGTCGTCGATGTTGTCGACGCCATCGAACAGCCCGGCCTCGATACAGGCCAGCTCGTCTTTGTCACCGCTGTCGCCGATCTCCGCGACGCCTGCCGCTAGTCACACTGTTAGGACCAGAAACGATAATAATAATAATACCCAACAGCAGACGCTGAAGAAACCGATGAAAAGGCTCCAAACTCAATCGAGCGCTAAACCAGTGTCCAGGTTGAATTCCAAACTCATCGAGTTGAATCTGAAGACCCTGGAGACGCCCCGCCATACGCTGCATTCTGATGTGGATTACAACTCGGCGCCGCAAACAGTTGCCGCCAAGGTACCTACTAGCCCGACCTGCGATACCCCCGACTCGCCCGAATCCGCCTTCTACGAGGAGAGCTACAATCCCGAGAGCGTCACGTCCAACAACAACGCGGTCTGCAACGTCTCCCCAATTAAGATTAAGCAGGAACCAATGTTGGAACCGAAGTTGGAGCCAAAGTTGGAGCTGGATCAGACCAGTTTCGCCTCGAAGGACATATGTCTGTCGTCCTTAGATTTGCCGATAATGCGGACGGACAATCGCGGTTACTGTCACACGAATGTGACTTCCGCTGTTCGGCAGACGATGAATTTCAACGTGAAGCAGGAGCCGTCACAGCCCATGATGATGAATGCCGTCGTCCCGACGACGATGCTTATGTCGCAATCGTCCATCATGTCATCCGTGCCTACAACGACGACGATGGGCACCACGGGAGTCACTCTCGACGATCCTCTCCTCGTCGAGACGGATGACTCCCTCATTAGCATCGGTCGTTCCCCGGTCAAGCTCGAGGAACTCATGAACAACTTTGGTGAAATCTCCGACCAAACGCTGACCGACCTATCGTCCGACATCGAGATGGACATCATGCATGATTTCGAGTTTACTCGCGCTGAGGAGATTATGTGCATATTTGATAGCGAGTGGAACAACAACGCGCCCTGCTATTGAAAGGTTGAGAGAGAAAAAGAGGAAAGGAGGAGGAAGATAAACAGAATATGGATCATTGTTCATTTTTGGTTTGTATGAAGCGTTTTTTACGCGGAGGAAGATCGCGTTGCAAATCATTGTCCTCAGGATGCACGTTGCGCGAGGACACCCGCGAGCAGGGAAGACTTCGTCCGGCCGTGTTCCACGAGTATTTCGTGAACCGGCCGATTCGAAGATCTCGGCCGGACGATGCGCGAAGATAACGCACGTTATCGTGATCGCGCTATCGATTCTTTTTCATACGGATCGCACGCTCGACCGACTGACCGAATCATCGTCCGCTATCATGCGTCTTCGTCTTTTGTACTTGTCGCTAGAGTAGATACTACTCTTCGAATGTACGAGCGTTTTCTTCGGCTGGCGCGCGTCGTGGCTTTCCGTGTTGCGTTTCATGCAACCGAATCTGCGCGATCAGCAGTTAGATGAAAGAGGCGGAATGTGTCCCTTTCAAAAGAAAGAGATACGATCATTTGATTTGCAGTTCGCTTCTAACGAGCTAACACGAGTACATTCGCAGGTAACGAAAAATCCGCGATAATTAGCGTATATAAGCCATTAAGATGGATTCAAGAGATAGGGCATTACGTGGCCTTTATATATTGCTTCTCTTTTTTTCTTTTTGAAAATCCCTAAAAAAATATCCTGGATTCTTGCTCGATTATTTCGCTGAGTACGAAATCGGAAGACGGTCAACCGATTCAGTTAGCGCCTATTTGATTTAATAGATTCCGTTTCGCGACGTGCTGAACTTATTTTACGAACCAATCCATCAATATCAAAATTTCTAGAGATCTAAAGCGGTATTTGTATTCCAAATATCAGCACAACATAAGAAGCTTTCGCTCAGGGAATCATTGAGAAGAAAAAGACGAACGATAGCCACGACGCGCGATGGTTTCGAGATCCAGATTTTTCTTTTTTTTTGTATATGTACTGTAGTATACTTTTGTATGAAGTTAAATAAGCGTGGGCGGGCGGTTGGGTCCGCGTGGTTTGAAAGTGAATCGAGATGATAATTCGATGATAAAGAAACACGAGATAAGAAACAGGTTTACTCGTCCCCGCGCGACTTTCAGCCGCCCGCTTTTTGTTGTATATATCGAACCTGTATTTAGTAGAATATAATATATACTCGAAATATATAAGTAAACCCAAAATCTCCAGCACGACGTACGTATTTTTGCGACATTGGTGTTCTTTCCGAATCCATTAAAATTACAACGTTAAAATTATCTAAAGAGTTTAAAAATGAAAATTAAAATTGAAGTTTTTATTTAATATTATAGAAAAATTTTTTGTTAATTGGAAATTAACAATATGTTAATATATCCTGGAGTGGGGATCCTGGAGTGAAGACCGAACTCCGACGCGAGAGCTGACTTTACCGACCGATTTATAATATATACATACGATTTACGAAACATCACTACATACTGCTACATCAATATCGCACGCACACAAGCGAAAAATGGTAGAGTAGGGTGGCATTTTTTTCTAGGCTTTCAATCTCAGTTCTTAAGGCTCAGTGTTATTTGTTCATGTAATTCGAAGTGCGCGACGGTCTCATTTTGTATCTACAAACCGTAGAACTTTTGCATCAAGCAAACGTTTATGTCAGGTGACATAACCTCGAGCCGAAAGAGAGTGACACCAAGTGTAATTTTTTAACTTTTTTCCGATTTTATCATGAAATTGACCATCGCGCAGTTCCTGAGTGTGCGTACTTTAATTGTAGACCAAATAATTGCAATTCTGTCCAGCCAATTCGGAATGGCATCCTAGCCTGCAAATGTCGGTAATTCCCGTCACTCCAGGATCCCCTTAATATACGAAACTAAATTAAAAATTAATTTATATATTAACATTAATATATTTGATTCAATTAAAATCAAGATGTACTCCATCTTTTGGAGCAGCTCTTATGCTTATTCCTGTCTCTTTTACTTTTTATTATCATGCTCAACACAAATTTCTTGCCGTTTTATCAAATTGAGATATTAGAACATAAATAATAAAAGAAACAAAAAGAAAATTATAGTTTTATTTGTAGTAGTGCCAGTAGTGTCGAAACAAATCTCTTCTGTGGTTCATTATATGCGAAGAATATTTCATCTCTTGTATAGTTTTATTTCATCTTTTCATCTGTACTTGTCCTGATAAACAAACGGAACGATCAAAGTGCAGAAAGGGACTATTTAAAATTGCAAAGTTTCTGCTAATGGATCAGGAATGGAAATAGGAAACACGACGTGCTAGTCGATTAGTTTAAATGATCCTGAATATCTAAGGATTTAAGAAATCGTGTTTTAACGCGAAATGAAACGGATGCGGGAAGAACACCGATTGGTATGACGTGCGTTCGTTGCTTCACCGGAGATGCATATATAATATAATATAATATATATATGTATATATAATATATAATATTATATATATAATATATATATATTGATAAAATGATATGGATGTTGAAGAGTGAATAATGCGCGAGATATCGCTACGTTGACGATAGTCGTTGCGTCCTCCCGCGAGGAACGGCGAAGCGATCGGCAGGAATCGGTCACCAAGTACTCCCTCGACAAAATAATAAAACTCATCGCCGGTTTAAGATAAACGGAATGTGAAAGAACGATTCGTACGCCCAGTCACGATCGATCGCACGTGAATATCTCGTCGAGTTCGCTGCGTTTCGCCGCGTTGATGTTGAATCGATGTATAGTTCGATCGATGTAACGCGAAGCGACGAGATACTTAGGGAATTTGCTCAGATAATTATTGTCGGGTATCCTCGAGATATCCTAATCCGAGATTTCATCAGATATTGCTTTCTCCGTGGTATATTCATGGAGGAAAAAAAATGGCAGAAGAGAGAAACTGCTGCTCGCGATGAAAGGGCTACGTTTTCAAGTTCGGGAGGAAAAATCGTCGAGTGGAGGCCAAGGCGCGTCGCTTCGATCGGGAACGGGGGAACGAGCACACAGGGAGGATAACAGCGCGAGCCGTTTTCTCCGATCGATCGCGCGCACGATCGACGCTAGATCCGAGCGGTTAAGATCCAGCGTTGGCATCGGGGCGGCGAGATCGGAGCGAGCCCACGCTCGGCTGCCCGCGCGGTTATCGATATATCAAACACTTGATCTCATAGTCTCCATATTACATTTACGTTTGCGTAGCGGTTAATTTCCGACGATTGTTCGTAAACGGTGATTATCGATAGTCGCATCGATACCAGCGAATTCACTACCACAACCGTTTCTTTTTTTTTTCTTTTTTATTTCCCCTCGTAAGATTTTACACGCTGCGCTTTGCAACGTAGCGGATCTTATGTTACTATTATTATTATTATTATTATTATTATTTGTATTAACATTGTTATATATATATAAATATCTATGATTATTATTAATATTATTACTTTTATTGTAATTACGATTATCGTCATAATTATTATTTTTATTATTACTGTCATTACCGATGCTATCGCTCTACTATTACTGATATTATCATTATTACTTGTACTTGCTACCGCAAATTGTGAAAGTGGGAAAGGATTCGGCGAACAACTTTTTGATCAGCGCGAAAAGACGAGCGAGCGACTCCGACGCGGCGCGTCCGGAGTACGATCGATCCTTAAAACTTGCGGGGAAAAAACGGACGGAAGAAAAAGTTGATTTTTGATGGACGAGCAAACGGGTTGCTCCGCGTGAATTTATCGCGCTCGCAAATTCTGTTTATCTACTTCCTTCTCTTTCCTTTCTTTTTTTTTCTCTCACCAACGCGAAGGCGAGCGTTGCAAACAGCGCTTTTTTCATTTTCTTTTCGATTTTTCTGTCGAGAAACGATCGAGGGCAAAAGGCTCGTCGTTTTCGGTGGAGGGAAGGGCGGAGGGGAGGGAGCGAATAGTGCGCTTGGAAAGGGAAGGGAAGGGAAGGGAAGGGACTAAAAAGAACCGGATGTAAAACTGCGAAAAAAAGAGAATAAAATACAAAGGAAACACAGTGCCTATCACTCCGGTCTGGAAACTCTCGTACAAAAATCATATACAGGGCCAAGAGGAACAAAGTATAATGTTAGTGTTGATAGCTATTTACACGAAAGCGCAATAAGAATTATTACGATACAATTGCTCCGAAATTCTCGTCTCCTTTACTTAAGGCACGTCTCAGGAAGCTTCGGGCGATCGGACTCGGTCCTCGCGAAACGGGCATCGAAAATCGGCTGGATTACGGTGAAGGAAACGAAAGGGGAGGGAGCGCCGTTGCTCTCACGGAGCGAATAATCTTTCACGAGTAAAAAGCAGGCTGTGTCGATTCTAAAGTTGTTAAAACGCTTCTTCGCGGACAGCACTACATATCAAGCCGCGTAAAAAAAAAAAAAAAAAAAAAAACGCCACGCTCGTTCACCGCTCGGTAGCCACACAAAACGCGCACTCGCGACGCGCGTCGCGAGTGCGTCAACGCAAGAGAGAACTGCCAGCAATACACGCGCGATACCCGCGTCGAAGAATAATTTAACGTCTCGGTAAATTAAAGGGGTAAATAGATAAATAAATAAATTTTTGTTCCATCGTACCGCACATCGAATCATAGCGCTTGTGGTGATTTTCGACACGACGCCGAGGCAACGAATCGGAACATTGAATCGCAAACGCCACACGGTGTCATCTCCCGATCGAACTTTCAAGCGGTTAAAACGCATTGCGCGCGAGGTTGCTCCAAATTAATAATAACCCAAGTTAAGGTAGCAACGGACCTTTAACCTTCGAACTGCCCAAGCTCTAGGGCTTTTTAGGCTCGCGTCTGAAAGCGGCGCGGAATGATTACGACGAGCGGGGGGAAAGGTGGAGGGGGAGAGGGGAATACGAGTGCAGATATCGTAAATTACTTCAGTAATTTGCAGCCGAGTGCACACGGCGACGAAGGGCACTTGTGCAAACAGAGGGCGATGAGCACGGGAAACTTGACTTCGGGACCGGCCGAACGGAGCGCGAGCCGCCTCTTAACGTTTAATCCGCCCTCGCGACTCGCTCCGCAGCTTCGTGAAAGCCATTGTTCGCGCGGATGGAGATCGACGATAACGTACGCATCGCGCTATGTACGTTAGCTGGGTCACAGTTCGCACGTGTGAGAGGCTCGGCCCCTCTCTCTCTCTCTCTCTCTCTCTTTCTCTCTCGCTACGATCACGAGACGGGTGCGCGTTCGGACGAGGAGCGGTTCCATCGGAGCGTATACGATGCAAGGATTGTAAAGTCGGAGTTTCGAGCAACCTTGATAGAAATCTGATGATGATTCGCATAAATGAATCGCGGTCATTATCGCGCTGAGAATGAAAAGTACGCGGTATCCGATCGATTTATGAGCAAGCCGTAGAAAAGAGGGAAGAAGCTAGGCGGTGCATCGTCTGTCGCGAGGCTATTCCTTCTGACGCGAATCAATATGCATTCGTACGTATATGAATAGACATTCGTACATTTACATGTATATCTCTGTCTAGAAAAAGTTGTTTGGCATATATGAGGAACCGGCTCACGTGCTTGATCGTTTCTGTCTGTCCCGGGGTTTTGTCAAGTTTTTACAACTGTTCGCGAATTAACGGCCGGCGCTATTTAGATTATTCGCCGGATAAAAACTCCTTTCGTCCAAACACGCATTCGTTACGATCGTAATTCCGCATCGCGGTGGAGGAGGCAGGGAAGCGTGTCCGTTCGGCGGACGGGAGCGGGAATTTCGTATGCGAGCGGGTACAACAGCGAGATACCTAAATCGATGGGTATATATTGCAGAAGCGACCGAACAAATGAAAAAAAAGAAAAGAAAAAAAGAGAAAGAGAGGAAGTTAACGAACGAGTTGCAAAGTATATGGGACGAGATACGTAGTTGTATGTTAAAAGAGAGAGAGAGAGAGAGAGAGAAAAAAAAAAGAGTTCGCGCGGCGCCGCGAAGAAAGCGAGACGATGCCGACTCGCGCGTTTTGCTTTCACGTAGGATTTATCGGGATGTTATCGAGGGTCTCTCGTATTCCCGTCTCTCGCGCCGAAGGCGCACGCGTTACACGGCGAGAGCCGGGAACGTGGGAAAAACTCTGGATTTAGTGCTTCCACCAAACCTCTATCGCTGAAGTTTCTCTTAATCTTTTCCTCCTCGAACGCAGGTTGCGTTATATACGTTTGCTTCTCGCTACGCGGTGGTGCTTTGCAAAAGATCAATTAACCTTCGCGACATGTATTCCCTCTCTCGATTATTTCCAATTCAGATATTTGTACGGGGGATTATTTTATACGCGTTGAAGGTAAAAGAAGAAAAGGGAGAAAAGTTTACGCGTGTCTTTATTTTTTTACGGGAATACGCGAAGCTACGTACAGCGGATCGTTTCGTAGTTGCGTTCGGATTTACTTGCTTTCTTCGCATCGCAACCGCCTTCTATCCTTGGACGAGTGTCGTCGGCGCGGCTTTGGAGAGCCGCGAGCTTTCTTTCACTGTCTGATCTCTGATAATCGTTACGTACCAAATATCGCGTTCCGCGTGTAGATGTTTAGGGACGCCTTGGGAAACGGGGGTGGAAGACGTGCGTGCACGTTTCCACCCCCGATACAAATTGCTGCTCAAATAAATCGTAAGCCGCGATTACCTGCACCTCGGCGGACTCGAATAAGTCGCACCGACGGCACCGTCTCCGTGTTGCGATTAGGGTTTTTCAATTTTTACAAAACTTCATCGAGTAACGCATAAACTTAGGCGCGCGTGCACTCGCGGGCACTCGAATCGTCGAATTATCCTGCAATCGGTTGTAATGCGGTATGCACTTGCGTTTCGTCCAATGGTCAATTTTTGGGCAACAACTGATCATTGTCAAGCGCATATTTTCGTCTCGATTTAAATATCTGATCCGTCTAAGGCCCAACTTGGACAAATATTAACTTCGATCCTAATTTAAAAATACTACGAGAATTTTAAAATAAGATTGAAGTTAATCGCATAAGAATAATCTTTCATCGTTACGACGATTCGGATGCCGGCCAGTGCGCACGCATTTACTCGTATATATAATATATACATATATATATGTGTATGAACGACTCGACAAATAGATGTGTAGTAGTTTCTAACAAATTCTTAGCGTGTATATATGTCTAATTGAGAGCGTCGCGGGACGAGAAGAGGTTTTTTGATATATTTCGAGATTGCGCTTCGATGGGCTACAGTTACATTTGGTGTACGTGATAAGGTTTATTGAGAGCCATTATTTACGGTTAACGTGTAATATCTATATTGGTCGGATAATGCATTCGTGTACCTTAGGCGTTTGTCGCGTGACGTGTAATCGCTTGTATCGATATGTATCGAGGACGCGGGCGGGTTTTCGCAGGTTCTCTTTCTTCCGTAAAGACCGGTACAGATCACTTCCTCGATGCTACGTTATCGTTGTTCCGAGAAGAAAGGTAAAGAGAAAAAAAAAAGAAGCAAACGAATGCAAAAGTGCAGCCTTTCGCGAGAGAGAAGGGGAGAGGGAAAGGAAGTACACCAAAGTGCAATATTCCGCGAAGGCAAACGGTTAGCTCCGAAATAGAGATCACCTTTATCGAGATACGTAACGCGCTGAAGAAACCTGATCTCAGCCGACACGTCTATTTTTCATGGCCGAAGAGGCCGATATACTGTGAAAGCGAGAAGAAGCAACACTTTCGATGAAGAAAAAGGAAAGATGCCGTAAATTTTTCACGATATTTTTACACGAACCTGTATCTCGCAATAACCGATCGATTCTCAACTTTCTCGCGATCGAAAGGGAGTTCAGATCTTTTGTTTCTCTCGTCTCTATTTAATTGTCGCCGTTTTGTTGCGTCGCTTGTTCGTTTCCGTTTCTTTTTCTCCCTAGAATAGATTTATGCGTGGCGGAAAGAGAAAAATCCATTTCCGTCGAAGATCGTCGATTTTTTTCGCTTACTTTCTGTTTATATGTCTCTATACGCGTTCTTTGCCGGAGCATTGTGAAGCTCCGTTGTTTGTACGGCAAAAGGAATATATTCATGCGCTTCTAAGTTATATATCATAGCTTTTAAGTTGCAGCATATACATAATAAGAAAGAAGCAGACGATAACAACTAACTTTAAATACCAACTGTACATTTGTATTTAGTAATCTTGTTTATAATACATTATAACATTATTACATTGTTATTAAGTATCCGATTTGTATCATTTTTTATCGAAATTATTAAAAAATAACTTAAAAATACCCAAGTGGCCTTATTAATCTGCGAAACAATCACATTCCATGATCCAATCCTTTCGCATCATCGTTCCGTCACCGTTTTCAGCATTAATTAACCTTCGAGCGGCGGCGCCGAGACGTGGAACGCACTGATTACTCGGCATCTCACTTTGTAGAAGAAACAGGCGATCTAGATGTAACAGCTGTTGTAATTATTCTTTTTTTTTTTGTTATTCTTTCTTGCGAGTTCACATCGCATAAACAACCGATAAAAAAGAACTCAAAGACGTCTCCTGGAAAGGAAATTAATGTGAGAGGATGACCATGTATCTCGGATGGTCCGTCAACGCGCCTGTTTGCGTGACTTTTCAGAAGACAAGCTTTGCTCGTGGCTTGCAAAGTAGCTCAATTGTAAATTGCGTTCGTTTCTTCGGTCGACCAACAGTCGCTCGCTGAATCGCGGAGCAATCGAAAATTCAATTTGCCGAAGGCACGTCCCATCGCGGTTTCGGCGACACAGTCTCCGAGGTAAGTAATCGATAACGCGGGAGGAGAGGAGAGGAGTTCTTGGAAGAGACGAATTCTCCGGGGGAACGCGAGGCGTAAAAAGAAGAAGAAGAAAAGGAGACGACGAGGATTCGCGGCCGTTCGCGCGTCGTTCTCTCTCCTTGGGATTTCCTCCCTGAGCGGAATTGTCGCGGCTCCGTCTCCGTCTCTCTCTCGGCTCATCGACGTTGATAATAACGCGCAGTACGCTATTAATAGCGCGGGCCTCGCGATCGCCGCGTGGAAACGTGCCGCGCTTTCGATTTCATCCTATCACGCCCGTATATATGCAGTCATCCGCCCTTTCCTCGCCAAGGCCTGGCGCGTTCGAGCTGCATCGCGGTGGCCCCGCGCGAAGCAATCTCCGATTGCCGAAGCGCGGCTCGAGCACGGAGCGCGATAACTACAGGATCCGGCTGCTATTTTGCGGTATCGTTATCGAAGACCAGCATCGGACCACTCACTCTCCGCGATCCTCGATGTGCTACGCCCGAGGTGTATGTCAATTCTGCTGCGAGACCAAATTTCGTCCCTCCTTCGTTCCTTCTTTTTTTACAGAAAACATCCGAACGCGATTGCGCTACTTCTTACAATTAGTTAATAAACAGTTTATTCTTAAAATTTTGATAAAACGATTAAAATAATAGTATAGAAACATTATCGATAATATTTAATTCGCTAATGTCATTATACATAATTATTATTAATTTTATATGTTATTAAATAAATATATTAAAAATGACAAAATAAAAGTTATAAGACGCTCATTTGATTTAAGTACCAATAGCAACTAATGAAATATAAAAATATGACATTTATTTACTACTATATCTTAAAAAATAATAAATTAAATGTAATCTGAATTTAAAATGTATGAATTAACATTTTTCATCGTATTTATCATATTTTTAATTATTACGTCAACGGCATACGATAAATTTAGACGAAACTTTACCAGAACAAATTTAAATGTTTACTTTGTAATTATAAACGATTTTTAAGTTTCTATCTTGTATACAAATATTCCAAATTGAGAGAAAATTTCTACTGCGCAAGGTTTTGCATATACTTGTAATGTAAAAAACTTCTATATATTTAAAATCAAATATCTTCAAAACGGTACAGTAAAAGATAATGAAATTTTTTCTAGATACTGTTGATATATAGTTATTTGTGTAACAAGTGCGGGAAGTTGACAATTGGACACGAGCGCGGAGAAGGCGAATGCGATCACCCGCACGAGTTTACAATTGTCAACTCGCACGTGTTACACACACTATTTTATATTACACGTGCGTGGAAAGTGGCCCATTACGCGCGTTTCTTGAAAAGAAACGCGCGGAATGGGCACTTTCCACGCACATGTTATATAAATTAATTTTCGTGTCAAATATGAAGACCCCGCGGAAAAACAAGGAATGTCAGTTTTATTAAAAATGAGATATGGTCGTCATTTTGTAGCGTTTAAGCGAGGGGCTATTCACTCAGTTATTGGATGTACACGTGATTACAAAGTACAGTTGATTACAATTGATTACAGTTGATTACGATGTGATTACAATTACTAAAGTAATTTTGTACGACTGTGTGAAATCGATTGTAATCATAGCTGATTTCATTGTGATTACAAATAATATCACAGTGATTACAAATGATATCATTGTGATTACAAATGATTTCATTGCGATTACAAATTATTTTATTGTGATTGCAAATGATTTAGGAGCATGTGAGTGCAAATAATGAGTAGGAGCATGTTGGGGCATGGCGACACGACAAACCTCAAGACTGATTTCGTTCTGATTTCAAACGAATAGCAATGATTTCACGCGATTTTTTACTTATTTTTCTTTGATTACTCTGATTACGCTTTTGTTTAATGTAAATGATTTCAAAATATATTGCAAGATTACACGTGATTACGAATTGATTTCACTGTTGATTACACATGATTACAAATCAGGTGTACACCTGATTTCATTAGTGAATGGCCCCTCGCGTTTAAGAGATACTACAAACATTACAAACTGATGTACATCTTGGATTGAAAACTGTAGTAATCAGTGAAAAAATGAAGGTAGAACATTCAGGTATAAGAGAAATAAACTTTAAAATTCATTTTACTCAAAAAAAGTATAAAACTGACATTCCTTATTTTTCTCCCTGGCTCTTCATACATATGTGTTATAAGCTTGTCTTATATTTCATCAAACGCGAGAACCTCCTTAAGGATGTATCGACCGATTGATAGATACCACAACGCGGTGGGCAGCGACGACGCGGCGTCCTCGTGAGATCAAAAGGCTCCGGTCGATACACCGGTCTCCGGGCGCGCGTTTCCACGATTGGACTCGTCGTTTACCCGCGGTACAGAAGATAAATATTTTCCGAGTGCGATTTCTTTTTCGTGGCGCGATGATTGAAATAACACTCCCGCGGCTGTGTTTTCCTTCGTTTAGTCGATACGTCACCGCCGCGGCGCGGCGGACGCGTATTTTTGGAGCCGCGCCGCATCGGCGAGCGGCACGATGCAGCCAGCCGAGCCTCGCAGCCGCTCGACGCGAGGACTCGCATCCGAATTGACTATTAGCGGGATTGTTATTAATAGCGAATCGTCGATTCGTCCTAATAAAAATGCCGGCGTGGCGGCGTGTATATCGTTCCGAACGACGCGCGAATGTTTTTACAAAGAGCGCCGTAAACACGGTCGAGCGACGCACGAGCGTAAAAAAACGACGCCGAATGGTACCGATGACGCGTGGAATCGGCCAAGATTAACGTCAAGATACCGACGTCGCTGATCATGCCTTAAACTTATGCGCGACGTGCGAGTCGCGAATGTATTTTTCGCTCGTGTGTCAAGCGTGTGCTACGAAAATATTGATCGAGCATCCGACGAGTAGCCTATGCTACTCTGGTCTTTCCTCTTTTTTTTTTCCTCCTCGCGTGCGAGATGCGATGATGCGCCTTGGATAACGTGATCAGACGTCCCGCTTTCGGCGAGACAGTCTCGCTTTCGAGGTGATTGCTCCCGCCAAATACGTCGAATGTCCTCGTTTTAGCAGAAAGATCCCGTTGAAAAATATTTTATAAATTTTATCAAATTGTGACGGTAAACTTAACACGTTACCCTCGACGTAAAATTGTCTTGGATATAAATTACTTTAGATATGGAAATATCTGATCACATTAGCCTTGGAGCCAGGATGTTTACAACTTGGAAAAACCTGGAATTTTCAGAGGATTTCTTTTTTACCCTTGAAACTCAGAGAACTTTCATGGAAATTTATTAGCACTCTGAAATTTTACTTTTAAATTTAAATTCTGTTTCTTTCTGAAAAAATTGTTTGTTTAATTTTTTTTTTTTGATGATGCAAAATGTCGACAATTGATTGGCAATAAATTTGGCATACATATGCACATATACTCACGTACATTGTCGTGTGATTCGAGAGTTTTTATTTAAAAAATCAGAGTGACAGTAGAAGACGATACAAAAAAAGAATTCACTGTTATTATACTATAGTGAGCCTTCCATATATTATAGGTTTTGCGGCTCCAATTATAGAAAAGGATAGGTATAGTCTCATGGAAGACTATAAGAGGGGGGGAAGAAACATTAAAAAGGCGTATAATAAAATAAATTCATTTCAAAATTCTCTAATCTTATCTGGAATTTTTAATAAAAAAAATACTTGGAAAATCCGGGAATTCTCAGGGAATTTTTTTCATGATTTAAGTAAACACCTTGGGAGCTCAATGATTTTTGCGTGATTTTGCGTTACTCCTATTCCGGGCGACGCGAGCATCCCTCTGCGAACTCGTCCTATCCCTCGCGGTACCCTCCCGTGGTTTGTCCTCCCCTTGAAGAAGGCGCGCGTAAAACCGCACTCCGGTGCCGCACTAAAATGCGATGCGCGTAAAACGGAGCCGCCGCCCGCCGCCGAGAGCACGCGTTCTGCGAGGCGAGGTTCACAGTAAAATAATCGCTCAAGGTCCGCGGTGGCGTTGCACCCGGCCGGTCAGGGCTGGCAGCAACCGCACTGTTTACATCGCGTACACACGCGCCGGCTGCATCGTTTGAGAGCACTCCGTTCCTCTCTCTTTCCCACCCTCCTCTTTCCCTCCTGCCTCCTCGCTTTCTATTCCTCCCGTACGAAACGCACGCGCGACCGGCTGCATTTATATGCAACTCGGTTGCGTCGTGGTCGCCGCTTCTCGGTAGCGGCGACAAGTATAACGCGCGCATTTACGACACGCGCGCATTAACAACACGCCTAGGTCCGGATTCGACGTTCTAGCACACGCCGACGATAGACACGTGTTACGACGTTGCAAATAATCGAGGGGACGAGAGCGGCGCCGAAGGAGAGGTATATCTAGTACGCCTAGAAGAGAGAGAGAGAGCGTACACGTGGACAAGCCAATCCAACACGTTCGCGCTGCGAGCCAAAGAGTTGTAACTCGAAATAATAAATCTTTCGACGTGGCTCATTAAAGGCCTCAACTTCGGGACCGTAAATCGGGCGCTTCCGCGACAACACATTCGAAAAGGTGTCGAATAGACAATATAAGCAGTCGCAACACGCGTAGGCACACGCGCGTGCAGCCTAATTCAGACGTTCTACTATGTTGGCGCAGATGAGAGGCACGTGTTGCATCAGCAATCCCAGAGCCGAATGAACGAGCGAGCACGTGTAACAGCACACTTGATCTACCTCATCTATTTAAATGATGATCAGACTCAGAAATAGTAGTCGCTGTTGCAACTACTTCCTACTCTTTTGCAATCAATCTTCGGAAGAAGGCCGACCTGCGAATCTCAAATCGCGTTTTGCTCAAAGCAAAATCGAAATAGGACTATCGTAAGTCTGCACACACGGTGTGTTTTCTTTTGCTAGATTATATACGAGCTTGTATATTACTGAAAGTATGTCATGCAGCACTTCTAGTTTAAATTGTAATCGATCAGGATTAATTCTCTGCAAACAAGTTAAAGTTAAACGACGTTAACTTACCTTAATAGATGAAAATCTATGATCCACTATCGCTCCTATCACTATCGTTTAACCTCTCGTTCGTTTAGCTCGCACCAACTATTTTGAATCACTGTCCACTTTAGCCGGTAACTTCTAAACAAATGAGGGAAAAGCAAAGGGAGGCAGGATTCTAGAAGGTTGAACCGATGAATACCGACAGGCGACAGATGAAATCTGATTCGACAAAAGGAGGAAAAGCTGGTATTTCAACCATTCCGGCTTCGGTATGTATTGCCTATTGTGTTTCTGCCAATGGAAGTTCCTTCTGTCATCTCTTCTGTTATTTCAACATAATAAATGAGTTTCATTTTATTGCGGTTAGAATATGTCAGAATACTTACATTTGAAATAAGTTAGGCAAAATGAATTTTATCGAATTGAAAATGCATCGTGATCTCTTTGACACTGCTAGCCTTTAACACTAGAACTACCAAAGCAAACAAAATGATGAGTTATAATTTTGTTAAATTTCTCAAATTTATAATAGTGCATTATCTGAGATTTTCTATAGTTTTTATCGCAATATGTAAATGTAATATTAATTTGTACACTGCCGTCGAAAAGTTTCTGGATAAGGCCTATAATTAAATTCTAAATCCTATAACTAAATAAAAAACGTGCTGTCTGATTTCTTCGATGAAAAGAAAGTATGAGTTGCGAACTAAAATTGGCTTAAATTTATGAAAATTTTTTGTTTCTTACTAGTTGAATAAAATTGGCTCATGTTTCTTATAATAATAGGCGCTTTACTACAATTTTCCGCGACTTACACTGAGAGAAAAAAGTCGAAGTATTGCGAACTAAATATTTCTTGTGACGTTTTTTTCGATATTTATTATTTATAAAAAAATTTTATTGTGATGACGAAATATACGTTTCTGTGAAATATACATTTCAGTAAAATATATATTATTTAAAGAGATAAAAATCAACCTGTGTAAAAATAAATGATTTATTTGCTATTAATAACATTTTTATTTCGCCGTATTTATATAAATGAACAATTATTATAGAAAAATATTTAACATTGTTTTGTGTGTGTAGGATATAATGTTTATTTCACTCCAAAAATATATTTCATAGAAATGTATATTTCGTCGTCACAATTAATTTTTTTAATAACCAATAAATATTGAAGAAAAATCACAAGAAATATTTGATTCGCAATACTTCGACTTTTTTCTCTCAGTGTATATCTTTGTCCGGAAACTTTTCGACGGCAGTGTATATGTAATATTAAATTCATGAATTTTCCTTCATTCTTTTTCCCCTTCATCTCTTTTTCAAAAATATTAATATGTATAGTATACTTATAATAGAAATTAATCGTCGGTAGATCTAGTTAATTCATCTTCGATTACTTGTTTCTTACAAAATGTTTCTCATATTTTTAATATTTTTTATGCGCATGTATATGTATCAATTAGGCATTTTATGTCGATTAAATATCCCCATTACATAGCTCTTTATAAGATCCTTATTAGAATCAGTAATATTATATATACAATATAAATTAATAAAATTGAATAATGTAATCATACGTTTTCACCTTTGGTACGAAATTGCGTTTTACAACCGTTGTAATTGTCGTGAGGTTTAAAAGCAGTTATTAAAACAGTTTAAAAACTATTATTAGACATAAGATCTCACTCGATGACCAAAAATATCAATACTTATTTATTCTGTAAAATTCATATAATACTTGGTAAAGCTTTTTATCGCATAGTGCATGAAGAATGTATAACTGTATTAATTACTAAAGAGAAATTTATATATTTCAAAGTGAAATAAATGTACTTTATAAGTATAAAAATTAGGCAAATGAGAGTAACGGCGCGGAACTAAGTGCGCAAAGAATTCAACAAATGTAGTCACATTCTTTAAATTAAAAATATATTGTTAATTCGTACGTTTCGGCTTCATTTAGAGCCATCTTCAGCAATACAGAAATTCGGGACGAAGTATCTTACGCTCACAGGTCCACAAGACAAGCCAACATTCCTCTGTCAATTCTAATCGTCAACCATGGTTGGATAGGCAGGTGAAAATTAAAATTTAGTGACTGAGGTCTAAATTTTATAAAGTAACGGTTTTAATAAGATAGAAAAACACTGAAATGTACTTTACTTTTAAAACCGTTGTAATTGTTGTGAGGTATAAAAGCAGTTATTAAAACAGTTTAAAAACTATTATTAGACATAAGATCTCACTCGATGACCAAAAATATCAATACTTATTTATATATTCTGTAAAATTCATATAATACTTGGTAAAGCTTTTTATCGCATAGTGCATAAAGAATGTATAACTGTATTAATTACTAGAGGGAAGTTTATATATTTCAAAGTGAAATAAATATACTTTGTTTTATCAACAGACAGAATGTCTAGCCCATGTCGAGTCTATGCGAAGTATGTACATACACACTTGGCTTATACACATACGTCGACGAAATACACGAATGCTTGGCCTACATATATATGTCGTCGTGTGTACGCTCGCGTACCAAGGACTCTTCACGGTTGAGGTGCCTACAGGGCCTAGGTTATTCGCGGGCCGATGTGCAACATTAGAAGAAACGTACGGCCCGGGAGAAACACGGTGGAAACCGCGCGTGGTAGCCTTCCGTTTATCTATATCGCGATCGTGTGTAGCCCGTTTTTACTGCGAAAGTGACGCAACCTCGACGGTTTTGAAAATCTCGCTAAAACAGACACGTTGCGGCAATTTACGCTCGCGTGTGTTGCTTAACGCCTCGCGGAGCGCTAACCCCGGCGCGTGTACTTTACGATCGCAGTTTCATGATTTACGTCAACTACTAATGATCATTATCGCAAAACGTGACGTCATACCTTCCCTGCCGTCATCGGGAGTATAATTCTCTTGGAACTGCATGGAAAATTTTACGTTCCCGCTTATCCCCGCAGCTCTAATAATTTTTAATTTTAACTCGCGTTATTTTTAACGTCCGCAATAGCTGGCTTGACTTACGAAATATCGTCCTCGTAAATTTTTTTCGTAATGAAATCACTGTCTGGCTACGCAGGTCTAGCCGCGCGGACGTGAAACAAACAACGGGTATAATTTTTCAATTTTATCATGTTGTAGAAGATTAGCGCGATCGGCCCATGAGATAATCATTACTGTGGCTTAACTCCATGACGCGTACAAGGTCGGGTTTAGCTGTTTCTCGCCTTTGTTATCGACTTATCCTTTTCTTGCTCGAAAAAATCGGTCTTCGTGCGCGTTGCTATCAGGAGAATTTCGCAAGATCGCGACGGGGATCTCCGATGCATTGAACGAGCTTATTGATAGCGATTCCATGAGTCCCCACGCGCTCGGCTTTGGATTTATTGGCGAAACACCGGTCGACCATCAACGAAATCGATTCTTCGTAGGCTCCGCAGGGCGATACGGAGATGCGTATCTGCGTATATTCTGACCGGGCTGGTACGTCAGTTAGTAGGTAGGTTGGTGGATAAGTGAAGAAATAGCTGGCAGGTAGGTGTACAATCGGGTGCATTAATGTCTTCCGGCTCACTTGCATCCTTAAGGAATACTTTACCGATCCTTTCGGTTCCTCGCGAGCATGAGGCAGTCAAGCCAATACAATAACTTACATGAGCAAAAAGGTACGCTTACCGAGCGTCGCAAGAAGGTTTGACTGCGGAATAGAGGCTCACCGGGCATCACTAATACGTCCGACTATACGCGTAGGTAGGCAGGCGGAAAGACAAGTAGATAGGCAGACAGGCAAGCGGACAAGGAGGGCAGGCAGGTAGGTAGTCCGGCAGACGTACGGGATTGCAGGTACGGGCGCAGTCAGGCAGGTACCAGATCACGAGCGAGTGGAGCAGACAGATGGTCGAACGCGTGTATCGACGACCGTCCGGTATAGTTTGATAGAGAAGATCACTGCCGCGCGTCTGATTTCTGTGCCAAAAGATCCAGGTTCAAATCCACCCAGAACATATCGTATTTTTAATTGATCACCACCTCTCGCACGGAAAAAAAAGTTCGCTACCATAGCTAATCATGATTTGCTAAACTGTATTTGCTGTCGTGATTATAAATTTCTAAACTACAGCAAAATGTTTGCAAAACAACGGCAATGAAATAGGTATCACAGCTAAGATTTTGCTGTCCATATATTACGAGTGCAATTTAGTTACCACATGCAGTTTTTAGCTACGGCAGTTACTTTTTTTTCCGTGCGGAAGGCAATGGCAAACCACTGATTGTGAGAGTACCCAGTGGCGGACGTTATCGACATTATCCTGACGTCGATAATGGGGGGGGGGGTTTCGGTAAAATTATTGCGCGCATATACGCTTTATGGAACGCAGCCTATATGATTAATAATAGGGATGGGAGGCGACTAACTGCATGTAGCAAAATTGATTTCTTTTAATTTGGAAGGGGGAGTTTTAACCCCAACCCCCCCCCAGGATCCGCCACTGAGAGTACCTTTGCCAAGACAGTCACCATGGAGCATGCATGAGCATGCATCAAATGGGGGTGATCTTCTATATAAAATTTAAAAAATTGGTTCATGGGTTAAAAAATTGGATGCGACGAAGTGGCGAAATATGTCTGCGATGTTTCTGATCGATGAGACGCGCGCGAATAGAAGCACGGTAAAATACCGTGTCATGGAATATGGAATAAATGCGAGCATACAATTATAAGCTGTTCCGACCGATCTACGAGAAGATATATGACTTGGAAATACCTTTTTTTAGCTTAAGTCGCCTTAGTTCCTGGGCAGCTGTCTTCGAAGCGGCCGGGACTCGAGTTACAGACATGGAAAGTTTTCTCTTGACGGTAAGATTTCGACAGCAAGCACGTAGACATTACTTGCTCGGATACACGGTGAAATGCAAACAGTGTAATTAGAGAACGGCAGCGTTAGTGCGTACTTAGCGTTGAAAGCCTAACGTAGCAGTATTGGAAAAGTTTAAAGTTTCACAACTTCCTGAATCTCACGACAGATAGATAGTGAAGAAAATCTGACCTGTTCAGATTATTTTATATGAGAGATGTGTGTTATGTTCTAATGAGATCTTGTTTGTGGCTTTGCATATCTAGATCGCTGGAATCTTTGGATGCTAACCAACGTCGCTTACACGCGGTCGAACTTCGCTCGCCAATGCTCGCGTGGGGCGAAACTACGCGAGATAGTCGCATTGGTATTACTAAATATAACCGGCGCGATTTACGCACTTCGTTCTCGATGCGGCAGCGGCCACGCAGCGCGCGTTCAAAGGTTGACGACGTGATGCACCACTGAATGCATCACGTCGCAAAATTCGTGAAACGCATCGCGTCGAATTCTCGGAATTTACAATTAAATCCCTAGTCTTTCACGGAAAAAAAGTAGCTGCCGTAGCTAAAAACTGCGTGTGATAACTAAATTGCAGTCGTAATATATGGACAGCAAAATCTTAGCTGTGATACCTATTTCATTGCTGTCGTGATTATAAATTTCTAAACTACAGCAAACATTTTGTTGTAGTTTAGAAATTTATAGTCACGACAGCAAATACAATTTAGCAAATCATGATTAGTTATGGTAGTGAAAAATTTTTTTTTGTGTTACAATTAAATCCCTTTCTTTTTCAGTTTTTCGGAATGGGATGGGGAGGGGGGATCTTACAGATGCTTGTTAGCATCAGTATTATTGTGATATTACTTTTCTGGTTTCAAGAGCTGTGTTTCAAGTCCGAAAGTAACGGCGCGTAGTTTAAAAGAACTAGAAAAATCACACATAAAATATTAATGAGCACTAAGATCTGCTATGACTGTATTTGGCCTGTTCTCGATTTTAATTGTTTAAATCCCTAGTATTAAAATCCATCTCATTGTGCGTTATCGCTACAAAGATTCATCAAGTTCAAAGTACTTGAAGACGAAAGGGAACGAGTAGCGCGACTCTTATGTTTTCTGAAACGCAAGACGAGAAACGATTCTACGATAGATGCAGATTCAACTTCCGACTCTATAGGCCGTTGAACACAAGTCGGCGAGGAACGAGAATCGCCACCGAAAGATTTTGCACGCCAAACCGCCATTAAACCCGTTGCACCGTGTCGAGGTGATTTTTGCGCGGATATTTTTAGTGTTTCGTCCTTCGTCCCGCATCGGGGTTCAAGGCTCTCGCTCTCCTTCTCTCTCTTCCGCTCTCGCGTGCTTTCTCTCCCTGTTCTCCTTCTCCCTCGCCACCGTTACCACTCTCTCTCCGTTTCTCTCTCTTTCTCGTCGTCCGTCTGTCAATTCATCTTCGTTTCTCTCTTTCCACCGTGCTGCACATCGCCACGGCCAGTTTCGCGGCCACGAAGTCGCGCTGCATCCGAGCGAGGAGAGCGAACGAGGATCGCTGCATCTGCGTGCATCGCGGTTGCACACGAAAATCTTGAAACTATACGACGGACGGTTTCAAATTCATCACGGCTGCTCCTACGTTTCCTGGCGACTTCGAAAAGTCTTCCCTTCGGCGACAATTTCAATTCTCAGCCCGAAAAAGACGCGCGCCAATTCGTTGCGTTCGCATCTTCTCCATTTAGCATCCTATGATTATTTCCTGTTAGCGAAATTGAGACTGACACTGACACGGATAAGTAGCGGGTATTACGCTCGCGTGATTCGCTCTCGGAAAGGCACAATCGTCCGCGTCGTCTTCCAGGCATATCCCTTCAAGCCGAACGACTACGCGCGAGCTGACCTCGCGCATAGAGCGAGTATCGCGCGTTACGCTCGGCCGCGAAAAGTCTCGTTGCGGGAGGTCAGGCACGATAGCTTTTTATAGGGCCGTCTCACCGATTCTCCTCTCTATTCATCTCTCTTTCTTTCTCTTTTTCCGCCATACTCCCACGCTCCGCGTCTCCGTCGTCTTTCCGCCTCGTGTTCCCCCTCGCTATCGGTCGGTAGCGGTTCGAGATGAGTTTGCGACGCGCATCATGGAAATCCGCGAGATCCCGGCATCCACTAGCGGCTACCGCAATATCGTACCTTTCCTTTTCTCTTCCGTATTTACTGCTCGAACTCTCGTTCGCTCTCCCCGCTTTACCGCTTGCATTTGCATTTATCTATAGGGTGTCCCGGGCTTTTTCCAGCATTTTCAAAATTTCGCTCAATATTATTTCCCTCGCGATTATGTAACGTCCAACTCGAGATATATTTTAGAATTTTAACATATATGTAATAAAAACAAGGTCCTAGATTTTACTGAAGACACATCAGGAGCATTCTGGATTTACGAAAATTTCCTTTAGTTGATATTTTTTTTAATGCGAAATAAATGAAAGATTTTACAATCGCTGTTTCGCGAAAGAAACTTATATCATAGAGAATATATTTGCTATTAAAAAAATTTTGACGTATATATATGAAGACCCGGGGGGAAAAACAAGGAATGTCAGTTTTATTAAAAATGAGATATGGTCATTTGTAGCGTCATTTTGTAGCGTTTAAGAGATACTATACAAACTGATGTACACCTTGAATTAAAAACTGTATTAATCAGTGAAAAAATGAAGGTAAAACATTCGGGTATAGGGGAAATAACGAACTTTAAAATTCATTTTACTCAAAAAATATAAAACTGACATTCCTTATTTTTCCCCCGGGTCTTCATATATAATAAACAAAGATCCTTAGATTTTAATGATATCAGGAGCATTCTGAATTTACGAAAATTTGCTTTAGCGGATATTTTTAAACACGAAATAAAAGAAAGATGCAACAATC
>NJRP01000083.1:579066-593044 GCA_003063835.1 Aphaenogaster floridana | reverse complement strand
TAACTCGTTAAAGTTGAAACTTCAAGCTTTAAAATGCTTTTTTAAACTTTTATTTACGATGATTTTTTGCCGAGTTGCAGCGGTTTGAAAATAGCCTAATTTTTAGGGTATGAAAAGTGTTCCCTATTTTTTTTTTTAGTAGTGTATTAGTAGAATGTCGTGCTAACTTCACAGATCCAGTTTTCTTCCCCTTTCAGGTTATTAACATTGCTAGATTAGGATCGCCATTATTGCATGAAGTTCCTTGCGCTCACTCGATATGACATTAGCGAAAACGCGGCTAATTATCAGCGATCGCGCGGGCGAACTAATTATCGAAATTGCGCGACGCTTCGAACGACACTCTCGAACTTGAAACCGATTAAGATCCGACGAACGCTCGATTCTACGTGAATTCCACGATCGAAGATCAAACCTGTAATTTCATTGCGCCAACCGCATCGCGCGATATACTTGCTCCAATAAACAGCGTCGCCATTATGAAAATGGCGTCTCTCAATATCATCGATATTATCGATAAGTTTATGATGATGATGATCGTTCGTTACGGAGGTTCATCAATAGCGCGGCTTGTCTATCGTTAAAGTTGTTTATCGTTCAGAAAATAATCGCATAAAGGTAACTTTTCATGCGTCACTCGTCGCTCGTTTTTAGCGATAAAATGGTCACGTGATTGAATTTCCGCCAACCATGCTAGTGGCAATCTAATGGCGAGCAATGAGACACATGAAAAGATTAATTTCTGTAATTGTACCTTAATTAAATACCTTAATTAAGTACCTTAATTGTACAAAATAATTCCGTTGCGAGAGCTAATGCGAAGAATAACATGCGGAGTGTTTTACGCCGTTACCCGCCTGTAGTGGGATTCTCTAACTCGTTATGCCGTATAACGACAGTTATAACGACAGTCGCGCAGCTTTTTTACATGTAGAAAAGCTGCGCGACTGTCGTTATAACTATCGTTATACGGCATAACGAGTTAGAGAATCCCACTACTGCGCCGTTATCGCCGCGCGAATAACAAGGTGACGCGTCGTGACTGCGCGCTATAAACAAAATACAAGTGTCGAGCACTAAACGTCGCGCGCCAGCCCTACGAAATATTTAACGTGTTACAAAATAAATTTATGTCGAATATTCAATTTCTCTTTCGTTCCAAATTAACTTAGAATGAAACTACACTACACGGTCGATAAATCTTGGCTTCTCGTTGCTTAACTGAATCGATCTATGCCGCGTTATCTTTCCAAAATGGTAGGCAAAATTAGAGCCATAGCACACAGAAAAACGTAAGCAGTAAGCCATAAGCAGCAAGTGATTCGGCCAATCATAATCGAGTATTGTCGAAAACGTAAGGCTACACTGAGAGAAAAAAATCGAAGTATCGCGAACTAAATTTCTTGTGACGTTTTTTCGATATTTATTATTTATAAAAAAATTTATTGTGATTACGAAATATACATTTCTGTGAAATATTTTGTGAAATATACATTTCTGTAAAATATATCTTATTTAAAGAGATAAAAATCAATGTGTGTAAAAATAAATGATTTATTTGCTACAAATAACATTTTTATTTCGCCGTATTTAAATAAACAATTTATTATAGAAAAATATTTAACATTGTTTGTAGGATATAATGTTTATTTCACTCCAAAAATATATTTCGTCATCACAATAAATTTTTTTAATAACCAATAAATATTGAAAAAAAAATCACAAGAAATATTTGGTTCGCAATACTTCGACTTTTTTCTCTTAGTGTACCATTTTGAAATTCTTGGCTCTGATTGGCCGATTCGCTTACTGCTTAAGTCTTACTCTTACGTTTTTTTTATGTGCCATGGCCCCCTTAAAATCTGTAAAAAATGATGTTATATCAACGACATTAAGTCTAATTGAAAATAATCTTGTTAATTCAATAACAATTTTAATGAAATAAGATATACGTATTTGTTTCATTAATAATGTTATTGAATTAACAAAATTCGAATCGTGATATATTATATCGAATAAGAATCGTGATATATTAATTTAAATTAAATTGGCCAGTAGTGTCGAAACAAATCTCTTCTGCAGTTTATTCACTGGCGAAGAATATTCCATCTCCTGTTTGTTTAATTAACAAAATTGTTTTCAATTAAACTTAATGTTGATACAGCTTTTTTTCTGTGTGAGAAAAATACTAAGCCCAACGCGAAATATATTCGAATGCAGGCGCCATTAAAGAGATGATTGTCTCCTGCGATAAGAAAATTTATAATTCTTACTCCCTATCATCTCGAGTTTAAATTACTAATGAGATGCCTGATTTAACAAACATTGCTGCCTTGATACGTTTGCGACCTATTAGTCGCGAGAGTTAACGAATCAAATAATCTGATTATCGCTAATTGTTTGTAGGGAATAATTGCATTTCGTGAAAGAATAACGACATACGAAGCGTCTCATATCACACTACTTCTCGGCTCGAGCCTCGCTGCACGAAACGAATGACTGGCATTGGCGACGTACGCAGCAACACGCGGTGTACGCCGCAAAATAAACAAATGTTGAACGCCGCGTACCAAACAGTTCATCGCCGCCGTGAAATATGTATCTAACGCATTATAAAATACATGTACAATTTCAATCTTCAAGAATACTCCGTTCCTCTATATGGCTCGCTCTTCGTTGTTTGATTCGATTAGTTATTAAGGGGTTACATACCTCCAAGCAGCGGAAAAATACATAATTTTTAGGAATTTTTTTAAGAGCGGCAATGTAATAAATTAAACATGTCAGTGTTACATATGATTTATTAGTTCTTAAAATACAAGAAAATAATTTTTTTTTACGATTTTTTATTGAAATTGTTTGTGTTTCGTATGGCTCCTTAGACTCCTGCAGCCAAAACACCGCCTCAGAGTCGGCATGATTCCGCCTTGTGAGATGAATGAATCTGAAAAATTCAAAAAAATTATTGTAAAGTGATGTTATCGTTATAGTCTGTTGAGTCAAATTTTTTAATTTCCAAAAAATAAAAAATTTATGACACTTAAAAAAAAATTTAATTTTTTCACGAGAAATTTCACCTTTTAATTGTTCATAAAAATCTTATTTAACAAAAATTCCAAAAATTGACTCGAGAGACTATAAAGAAAAGTATTCTGAGCGATTTAAAAAAAAGAACCATCTAAAAATATAAAGAACTTTTCGAGTTATCATGCCGATCATGGAGAAAAACATGGTTTTGAGAAAAACGCGTTTAAAGTTTTTGACGTAAGAATTTTACGCATATTTTTTTTAAGTCAAGTTATACCTATTCTGCCATTCCAGCTTCATATTGTAAACCTTCCTTCTCCTCATTTTTGGTCCTTTGATTGTTTTTTGCAATCTGCGGGTAGTGCGGGCTTCTTTCGTCACCAGAGTCGCACGAATCCTGGCATGTTTCAAGCGCGTCCTCTCTTTTGCAGTAATCATACGCTTCGTATCCCACGGTGACTCCAAGCAGTTTTAATATTTGTAAGTAAGCTATTGCTCCGTCATTAAAAGTGCTTGTTGCTACATTTGCTGCAATCTCAATAATTAAACGGTTGCCAGGTGTACTTTTTGGAGCAATTTTCCAAATTTTTGCATTGAGGCTTTCGTCCGGGTTCGGCGCAAACCCGCCCACATAACGTTTTAGTAAATCTTCGTTATTCAATACCTCGTACACGTCTCTAATCTCATTTTGTACTATTTCTGGTAGGGCGACACTATGTATAGGTGTCGAGACATCTTGCGGCATCTCGTTGCCACGTACACCAGCTGTTATTTCCTGGCGGACAATATAAATGCTGTATTTGTAAAAGTTTTTCGTCTGTAGATATTTTATCATAAATACGTTTCTGCACATGCTTTCCGATACATACTTTCTTCTGAATTTCGGCGTGGTAGGCATATTTCACACCGTGCATTTTCTTGGATCTCTTGAACATTTCGACCACGGCATCGGATTCCATTTTTTCAGCACTCCCTTCATGATTTGCACAGCAGTTATCTGCGTGATTTTTCTAGCCATGCTTCGTGTTCAGCCGTTCCTTCATCTTTCTCGTGCACCTCGCATTCCTTGCAGTAAGTATATTTTATTTCGATTAAAAGGATTACTAAATTAAATTCAGTTAGTTGAGTATTTCCTTTTTAAATAGAATAATTAATTAATTCAATCATTCAAATTTTCATCATTCAAATTAATGAAAGTATCAGATAATTTGTACGTAACAATTAAGATTTTCTATTAGCAATCAATATCGACTGATCGTTACAATTGTATAATAATTACGTATAAGAAAAAAAGACCAAATCACCAGAGCAAAAATATCAGTTGGACATCAGCTAAGCTGCAAAATTCAATCAATCAAGAAATTACACACGAGTTGAAATTAATTTTTCTCGATGACAGAGTAATCTCTCTTGGCGCTCGCTGCACGATTAACTGCAGAAACGCATTGCCCGAAATTACAACCATCCGGTTGGAGCATCGAGAGGCTCCAGCGTAGAAGTGAGGAGGAAGGAAGAGCGCGATTGTCCTTGACGGAAGGCAGCGATCTCTTCTGCTTTGCTGCAGGCTGGCGTCCGCCCACCAGACGGTCGGCGGGCCTCATGCTCTCCCTGCGGTCCCTCGAACCTCTTTCCTCCCTCTCCCTCTCTCTCTCTCTCTCTCTCTCTTTCTCTCAAACCTGGCGAAAGACGAAAGACGCAGTGAGACAGATAGAACCGGTGGAGGAAGAGGGATGAAGGAAGGGTGCGGGATGAGAGAGAGACGGGTCAACTCGTGGGGCCGCTCCCGGTGCAGCGCAGCAGACTCCGGGCCCGTCCGCGCACGGGCCCTCTCGGATGAGAGAAAGAGGGAGACAGCTCCGTTATTATGCGCACGGTATTATTCTCTCTCCGTACAGGCCGCGCCGAATTCGACGCGGGACGATCGCGTGACCGAAAAGTAGGAACTCAGAGCGCGCTCCGCGCGCTTTATGAGGCACAATTTGCCTAATGGACCCGCGCGTTTAACGATCGTCGCGCGACCGATGCGTTTCGCGGCCCCGATATGTCGGATGCTGCCGCCACCGCTGGAAGAGGAATGGTAGAGGCAAGTGCGCGGCAGGCGATAAAACGCGTGCCCGCAAATCGCGGTTAATGTATCAGCACGCGAACCTGTTAATATTTTATACGTTTCCTCATTACGCGCGCCGCGTCAGGTTGCTCCTAGTGCCACGCGGAAGCTTTCGCATTTGTCTTGGCTCACCTTCGGCCACTTGCTTGAACAAGCGGCACCTTTCTGCCTTTCTGAATCCGTGACAGCACAATCTTTCAAAGCACGCTCTTTCAAAGGATATTCAGAGTTAGTTTAAGTCAATTTTCAACCGTCTATTTTTTTGTCCGATCGAAACGTAGCGTAATATCGTGGCAATATGCTCACGGAAAAAAACGATAAGGTTGCCACAACCATAATTCGTCCAACAAACATAGTGAATGTTGAGACAACCATAGTGAATGTTGAGACAACCATAGTGAATGTTGAGACAAACATTCACTATGTTTGTCTCAACATTCACTATGTTTGTTGGACGAATTATGGTTGTGGCAACCTTATTGTTTTTTCCGTGCTGCTTTTGTAAATGGAAACAAAGTTGAGTCGCATATTATAGCCTTTTACAGAGTACGCATGGGATTACACTTATCCTGAGTACAAACTCCTCTAATTGCACCACTGTTCGAGGGACCGATCACGACCCGTGTTTGGTCCGCTGTATACTCAGCTACCTGAGAATCTTCGAGCTGCTTGGCGTCTCTCGGTCTTAATTATTATTCCGTTTATTCTCCTCTTAATGCCAGCGACGAGGTGAATCTCGAGGATCTCCGAACCAGGGTGCAAACCTGACTGCATATCCCGTCCGGGCGATTATCTAGTCATCCGATGAATCATCTCTTTATGGAGCCGCCGTTCATTCGCATCGTTGGCAAAGATTATTTTCCTCTGGCTCTCTTTATGCGGCAGAAGCGCGGCTTTACGCGGCAGCTTCATCTTCGCCTCCTCCCGGTACGAGGATACGTGTAGCTTCTAGGATACGTGTGGCAGTGTGTGTCATTAATGCTTATTATGTAGACTGCAATCATATCGATTTGAGCCCGCGAGACGCGGAAGTTACAGTATAATTTACGTTAACTTCGCGATGATCACGTAGCTACGCGATGCTACTCGCGCGGGGCTAATCTACAATCTTAGCGCGCGTGGCGTCGCGACGGTGGAAATTTCCAATCTTTTGAGAACGTGCCAAATGCACAACGTTAAATCGCCGCCGGCGAATTAACGCGTCCCGATGCACGCTCGGATCGCAAGTCATCGACGTGCTCGCTCGAGAAGCTTGTCGCCGATAGATAGCCCGCGCTGTACTGACGTCATCGAGAAATCGACGCGACAGCACGGATATTCCGTTTTTGACGCACGTTACGAAATATGTCAAAATTGCCGCGGAATAACGTGATATCCACGCCAAAAGCTGCATCATCGATAATCCACGATCCTGACGTCACTCCGAATCGACGTCAAGACGACGAAATTCAAGATAGCCGACGTGCACAGGTATTGCTGACTCTTGAACACGTCGTGACTGTCGACTCTCGACGTTCCAGCGGACGGTTTTTATCATTGATAATCTATGATCTCGACGTCATCGCGGGTCGCCGTGAAAAGCGGCGATATTGATTATTCGATCGCCTTTAGAATATGGCAAGGTCTCGGGGAATCACCGGCGCTGCCCTTTTAATCGCAGACGTCGAAGATCCAATAAGAGAGAGAGAGAGAGAGAGAGATGGCAGTCGCTTCGCCGTCGAGCTCGCAATAATTACTAAGTTATTTAGCATTTGCAATTAAAAGGTCTCGACTTAAAAAAAAAAGCCCCGAAGATACGAATAAAGATTCGAGACTTACTTTTCAATTAATTTTAACTGCCTTTTACGCTGAACTGAACTTTTATTTATCGCGCATTTGTCAAGACATTTAATGCCGCCGATTAAACACTCGGGATGAGGGATGGCCACGCGGAGGATTTCCCCTAAAGAAAAATCGGGCCCGAATTTATCATAGGGTGCACGACCGGAGGGACAGTCTCTCTCGGTGGTTACGCTCTGTATATATTTGACAGGGTCGGTTTTTTCGAGTAATTACACCGTGCCGAGGCATCCGCGGAGTCGTTCGGCCGCCGGTACGGGACGCGGCTAATTTATTTTCGCCGTCGTTGGAAATTAGCGACGACGTACGGGCGCTCCTTCCTCTCGTCCTCCTCGGGCGAAGTTGTTCCGGCGCGTCCGCGAGAGTCAAGGGAGATTTATCAAAGCGCGCATCTCTCGCGCATCACCTCGCGGTATATTTTTAAGATCGCTTATACACCGTCCATGTACACACGGGGTCGCGCGCCGCGACGAAAATTTGTCGTTGCGCCAAAAACCAAAAGTGAACGTCCCGAGGCCCCCTAAAAATACGCGGGGAGCACATCCTCCGCGGTCGCGCCGCACCGATCCGTGCACCATTTCCGTCGACTTTCTCGCCGAGGAGCGCTTCACCTCCGGTGAAGCCAATGGCACATACAAAAACGTAAGCAGGAAAGGATTTACAATTTTGCTGAAGTATCTAAAAATTTGGCCACATACAAATCTGAAAACAATTTTGTTAGTCCACATGCAAAGAAATGATTTAGTAATATCAGCTAAATGTCAATAACGAATTATTCTATCATTGCTAAAAATTAGCTATTAAAGGTAAAATACATTTGTTGCGAGATACAACTTTATTAGCTAAAATTAAAAGCGTACTTTAACAAGAATTGCTAAGAAAGTGGCAGCTATATTCCTCATCAATATCTTACGTGGATAAAACCAGACATTCGATTCGCAATTGTTTCTGGGACGCTGCCACGTATATTGTATTGGTGCACCTATTGCATGTGGTTTTCTAAAGTATAATAATAATAAAATGGATAAAGTATCCCAACTATTAAATAGTTGGAGTGTATAAGATGCTGTAATAGAAAGATTCAAAGCTAAGTCCTTGTAGCTAATGTAGAACTGCTCCCATATTAAATTTAAAACTGAAGTCTAAAATCGTTTAGTACTAGCATCGAAGCATATACATAATCTCAGCTAAAATTCTTAGTCTCACTACAAATATTATTAGTTTCTATTGCAAAGAGAAATAGAATAATGGATTTAGCTAAACGTCATTCGGTTCTAGCAGCGAATATTTTTTGCTGTAGTGCCTACTACATTTTAACAACTAATAAATTGAGCTCCGGCAGCAACGACATCAGCTGCCCCTATTTTAAAGACACATTTTAGCTGCCACAGCTATATTTTAGCTTCGTTGGCTAATCTTTTCTCTGCGTGCATCAAAAGTAACTGTGTAGGACACTCAAACATGATAATAATGCTGCAAAAAGTTTTGATATTTTAGCAACTATTTTGGACGTCCTACATAATTATTTGAATGGTCCAACAAAATTATTTTCAGATCTGGTATCTGGTCAAATGTTTAGATACTTCAGCAAAACCATTCCTTCTGTGAAGGAAATCGACATTTTTGATTTGCTATTGTTTACGTTATTGCCTTACTGTTTGAATGTAATTGGTTAATTTACTTACTGCTTGCGTTTTTATATGTGTCACTGGCGTGAACGATCGTTTTACACCTGACGACTTGGTAGACATTAGCTAGCAGGAAACGCGAGATGTCCTATTAACGCAGAAAAATGCGCTGGCCTGTTTAACTTTCGTATTTCTATTGAAGAACAATGCGACTTTCGTCGATGCTGTCCGCGAAACAATTATCATGAATATAAAAAATGTCAGAATTTCATAGTAAAATATTTACCTAAAATTTTGTTTAAATCCTTGAACTGCAAATAGAGTTTGTGAACACGGAAAAAAAAGTAACTGCCGTAGCTAAAAACTGCGTGTGGTAACTAAATTGCAGTCGTAATATATGGACAATAAAATCTTAGCTGTGATACCTATTTCATTGCTGTCGTGATTATAAATTTCTAAGCTACAGCAAACATTTTGCTGTAGTTTAGAAATTTATAATCACGACAGCAAACACAGTTTAGCAAATTATGATTAGCTATGGTAGTGAAAATTTTTTTTTCCGTGAAATATTTCTGAAAATGATATATTCAAATCCTTTTTGTATTCACACTCATCTACATCAGATAAAGATGTAACAGCTGCATAAATCATTGAACAGAATCAGAATCACTTTCTTCGGAAGAATTGCTAACGATTGTTGGCTGCGAAAGTTCATTGGTCCCTACAGGCGTCGTGTTCTCGATCGGATAGCCACTTCTGCTAGAAAACGCAGAGACGATGATCGCGAAGTGCGAGGCCGCGTGGGAGGAAGCTGGTCGTTGTTTCTCCCGCAATGCGTTTCGCGGCTGCATATCGCGCGTGATTTCGTAAGCAAATAGCAGAGCATCGAGAGCGCCGGACCAAGTCCGGGTCGTGAATCGAGGATTAATATTGAGTTGGCGCTCAACTTCGCTCTCGAACGCGCCGCGCCGGCTAAAGGTGACGAAGATGTCGAAGAGGTAGGGGTACCGAAGAAACGAATGCAAGGTGAACGAATCGAACGAAGAGCGGATCGTTCGTTATTAATTAGTTGGCGCAATAGGTCGGGATCGTGCCGCTCATTGTCGTTCGACGGGGCACGACGCTACTCCACATTAAGGCTGCAATAATGTCCGCCTGGCAGAAGGTTCGCGATCTCCCCCCTCGATCAACCGGAGTCACTTCATGGAAATGTCGGCTGCCAAAGTCGTTACGTTGTTTTATCCTTGAACAGTTTGCCCCGAGTCAATCGCTTCAATATTACGTACACAGGTCTCAGATGCCGTTATAAATAACCGAATGCTTGAAGCAGCACTTCCACAATCAATGATATTTATCTCCGCTTCCCGTAAAAATGCTGGAAAATATAACTACGACACGAAGATTAGAGCGATTCCAGACAGATAATCACGGGGGGAGATGATTATCAGTTATGATTTCTTTAGCTAAAGCGATATGATTGAGTAGTGAAATATCGCGGTAATCAATTGAAGTCATTGCCGCATTCAGTTTTATTGAATACATTGCTTCGGTAAGTGTTTTAACCTTGGTAAATATATATATTTCAAAACTTACGAGCTTCCATTTCAAAATTACATTGCAAAAGGAGAATATTGCAAAACGAAGAAATCGGAAGAAAGATCATAAAGGAGACAGCGACAGAATTTCTTGCTTCGTACGAAAAATGCGTAGTCTGTATTTTTCTGCTGATATAATCGGTTTCTCTCGCGAGATTCTTTGCGGATAGATTTAGAAATAAGGAAAAGAACGCGAAAGGGGGGCAAAATGGGAGGAAACCGACGAGCAGGACGACGTGAGTTTGGACGGCGGCGCGTCGCTGGAACTCGCGCTATATCCGATCGGGAGTGTGGGTGTAGGGTGTCGCAACGTATTGCCTCCATAGTTATGTCTATGCTGGCCCAACTAGTTTCGCGGGGAAAAATTGCGTCTCTTAGTCACAGCTTGCGACACACCGACTCGTGCGGCGTCCTGCATGAGCGAGCCCAAGTCCGGGGCTTTGCGTGTGCGACCCACTTACCCGCAGACTGAAGTAACTCCGATAGGCATATGCACCTATGTATGTATCTACATATCTGCGAGTATATAAATATATATATATATTTTTTTTTAGGATCTTCGCTGACGATTATTGTGATCGTTAAAACTGAATGTCGCCGATTTCTTGTGTGGCAGAGGGAAAAATCTTACGTTCGTTAAATTATGAGACACTATATCTCTTTCAAAATCTTTGACAGAGTACTGGTGGAAATAAGAAAAATGATTTATACATCTCTTGGAACAGTTTCATTTACTAAAACCGTTTTTGGACACTAACCAAGATGCATTATTCATTTGGATCAAGATAGTACATATTTCTTCGAAGTTTAGAAATCTCTCTTTTTTTTTCCTTCTATTTTATTTCTCGAAGCTCACTGCTGTTCTCGGCACAAAAAAGTTCGGTATTTAATTTAATTTAATTTCCTCGTAAACTGGATCGAAATTAATCTTGATACGGACACGCATACGCTCATTAGCGTAGATTCTTTTCTTGAACTCTTTTCCTGCGAAAAGCTTCTACAGAGACAGATTCCTAGAAACATTAAGGAAAATGCCTCGTATAAATGTTCGGCGAAAACTGCGCAGTTTTTGACGTTTAAACACTAAACTAAATCCATTACTTCACCCATGATCTATCCCACTTTCCCTCTAACGTTACAATATTTTAACGTAATCTTATCATTTTCTGTTTACCAGTTACTTCACCGCCCATAAATCCTCCTTAATTATATGTATATACCCATCGCGCGATCGCGAACCGCTTATATGCAATATGCTGATATGCAATAAAAGAAAGGAATCGAACGTAATAAGAAGGAGACGTAAACAAAAAGAATCCGCATACGATCTCGCCGTATCTGGTTAAGTGGACGCGCTTTTCCAACGTACGGATCAGCGGTTCTCGGCGCGCGGGCGAGATTATTATAAAAGGCAAGTTCATTGTTCCGACCTCTTTCTCCGTCAACTCGCTACGTTTCCATCGTGCTTTCCTCGGGCAATAAATACGCATTTGCCGCTGGTATCGGCAATGCCCCGCCTCGCACTGGCTGATTTGTTCGCCGTACTCTTATTGCGCGATTACTAATCGTGCAACAAGAAAGTAATGTAAACACCCCGATAACGTTAATTTATAGTAACCGCGGCCGTTCGCTGCCGATCGAGGATAATTTATGCAACGGCGCATTTATGCGCGCCGCGGCGTGTATGTCGCCATACGCGCGAGAGGCCCACAAAGAGAGTCGACTATCGTCTCGATAAGGAGGCGATCGTGGCCAATAAAATCGACGAAGACCGCTCGTTCCACCGACACGGAGCGTAATAGTTTTCGCGTATACAACCGCGCGATAAATTCTCCGGGCCTGTAAAGAGAAAAGGACGCGGATACACCGAGGGAGGAACCTTCGTCCCGTTTCTAATACTCTTTCGAAAGCTCTGATCCACGACGATCTACTGCAATTCTAGAACGTGCCGTTTGCAGCGTACGCATTTTTAGATAGACTCGTACAAGTCTCTTACGCCAAACATTGCAGATAAGGATTCTTTAATGGACTTCGGCGACTCTTCTCTCTCTCTCTCTCTCTTTTATCGCCGTTTCATTAATCTTGCTTGTCATTTCAGAGACGACGTTCTAACTCGTATATAGAAGTTAGTAAAATTAATTACTTAGCGATTAATTAATTTTTGTGAAACCAATCGTAAAAGAGAAGGGTTAGCGATCAATACGCGGCAATTAATTTGAGCGGTTTTAGTGAGTGGCTGTCGAATTATGCCGCCCGCGTCATCTAATTGGTCTAATCGGGGTCATCTAATTATTAAACTATGTATAATGATTGGTCAATAATTATTAATTGGTCATCAAAATTATTAAACTCTGTATAATAATTGACTAACGTTGAGAAATTATATTAACCGAAGGACATCGAGTCCCGGGAATTTAGATAAACTCTCTCCGCCGCTCTTAAATCACTTAATCTACAAACTATCAGCAATTAACGAGCTTCAAGACGACACGGAGGCGCAATTTAGAGTTAAGGTGGCGATACACGAGAACTGCGTGGAGGGAAAACGGCGCATCGATGGTTTTACGACGCGCAGCAGCAGCTTATCATTTCATCGGATCGTAGATGGGGACCCCGGCTTCTCTTTCTCTTCCTCTCGGTCTCTCTCTCTTTTTCTACGTGCCCGCGGCGGGATTACTTCTCTTAGATCCACGGGCCCTTGTCCCGCTCGTACGCTCCCCGGACCAGAACCGTAGGTATAACTACGCGACGACGTCCGCCTGCCTGCCTCCTCGAGAACTGGTTTCGATGCTCGTAAACGTGGCTGCACCGAAACTCTTTGCCCGCTTGAATTTTATCGGGGGCGCATAAATCTCCCCGGCTGATTCCGTCCGCTTCATTCGTACCGAAAACGTATCCCCACTTCGCTCGACCTCGCATCTGCGCGTCGGGCATTTTCTTCCACGAACGTTTTGCGCAGATCGCAAAATCGATAAGGGTCGATTGCGCGGCGAAGCGTTTTCCCAGATTAATTTAATCTTGAAACTTGAAACCGACGCGAATAGAAAGTCAACCGTAAAGTTCGCAGCTGATAATAATAATGCGCGAAGCAGCTGTGTTTTCTTAGATATGATTTATCTTCTCTGTGTGCGCGCGAGTTTATCTGGTAGCTTACTTTATAATTATACGATTAAAGCGTTAATTATTCGATTTTATTTATTATTACTACACTTTTCTTCGTCGTTTCTGATCTATTTTTTCATCTCCACAGTGACAGCCCCTGTGATTAGCGGCTTCGCGATCCTTTTAGTGGATTCCAAGAAATTCTATAAATCAAACAAAATTGGGAAACACCACCGCGGATATTAATTCCGTAATGGTAGCGAACCGATCGGTTGCACACATGTCGCAAATGCGATTACGAAAACCCCGCGCGAGAGACCGGAGTGCAATAATATTTCTCGGAAGGTATCCCACACTTCGGAACACGATTGATAATTACGACCGCTCGAAAGATTGCGTTGGGTCAGTGAGCGTTGCGCGTATCTAAACGTCGCTGCATCGAGAACGTGGAAACGAGACGATGTACCACTTTATGGTGACCGTAACGCACCTTCGATGAGAAAAAGTCGCAGCAAAAGTATCATTTATTTATCTTGGAATTATATATCGCTGCACGGAAAAAAACGATAAGGTTGCCACAACCACAATTCGTCCAACAACATAGTGAATGTTGAGACAACCATAGTGAATGTTGAGACAACCATAGTGAATGTTGAGACAAACATAGTGAATGTTGAGAC
>NJRP01000083.1:539688-566392 GCA_003063835.1 Aphaenogaster floridana | reverse complement strand
ATGTATTTGTAAGTTCTCCATTGTGTAGTTATAATAAATTAAAAAAATAGAGTACGGATAAATATTAACTCACCCTCGTATATTATTTCCAAAATATATGAGCGCATCAACATTTAGTCAATTATTGTAAAATTTAAATAACACAAAAATCCATCAAGCTAAAATTAAAATTAATCCAACAGAAAAATTTCGTTTATTGTCATGATAACTGAAGAACATCGTGATTATATATTTGTTTGATGCTACATGCGGAACGTGAAGATGGGTTTCATAAGTTACGTTGCGGCTTGAATGATATCGGACTGGCGGTACATTCTGACGTATGGACCGATCGTAGACGCTGTGTATCACGGACAGACATCAGCCCCACGACTCGCCGAAAGACGGGAACATGGGAAAGTACCAGACGGGACACGGTGTCGCGCTAGTAACGCGGGGCTGTGGTCCAGCTTCCGGAATCTCATCCGGGACTCCGAACATGGCGCAAGTGTCACGGCCGAAAGCTATTACCCGCTCGGCTTATCTCGCGGGCTTTTACTCGGGTCACGTTCGTCGCGCCGCGACGAAAAGCGCTTCCTACCGAAAAGTATCCCGCGACAAAATGGAGCGGGTTATCCGCTCGGCGGAGAGGAAGAGAAGGACGAGGAGCAAGAAAGAGGGATCCGGGATGGCCGGCTCTCTAGTCTCTTGAACACGTGCCTCCGTATCACGCCCGCCGCAAACAAATGGGCTCATGACGTGTCAGGTAATTTTTCAGGACCCGTTAGACTAGGGCGCGCGAAGATGGAAAGCTTATTTGACGTCTTTCTTAGATTTAGCATTCGAGCACGCGAGCTATATATCGAGGTAGACGTGTGGGCGAATGAAAGAGCGCATTTCCTGTACGGGAGACTTTTTGCCTGCGTGCCTCTTAGCGTGCATTTACATCGCCAAGCGCGATCGTGAGCTACAGTCCGTTCCTTGATATAATTAACTTTTCATTAGCGCTTGTTGCCTATCGGTAATAGATTTTAATGGATAATAAATTTTATATCTTAAACAGTTATAACTTTTCTTACTTCTTGATGTCAGAAAAATATTAAAAATATCTTTTGATTTATTTTAAATAACTAACGTGACAGTTTTCCTGGTATCATAACATTATGCGAAAAGTGCGAGCTTTCGTCTTACGCCTTATTTTAAAGTTTCGAATTTAAAGCTTCTAATCGTGCGTCGCTTATCTCCAAGACGCGAGAATATTCCATGTCAAGGGGATTCGAGTAACATCGTTCGCGGACGTTCACTTTACTTCTCGCTGGCCGCACCGCGCTAGAACGCGATATTTTGATCCGCCGTGGTATCAACGCTATACCGCGAGGTGATATCGCAGCGATATCGCTTTCGTCGCTGCAGCTCGAGTCGGCTATGTTTCGAGGTACCCGGTAGCCGAGGCCACAAGGGGCACTGCGCCTCGCAACCGGTGTCCTCGATCGTCACGTGTGGAAGGTGCTGGTGCCGGACTCCGATAACGCTTCCCTGAAAGCGATTAACGTCATCAACGAGGAACACCGCACACCTCCGCTATCTTGCGAGATAACGGCGGATCATACGGAGGAAAGGGAATGCCGGTTGCATCGGCTTTCGCAATTGGACTTCCCTAAAATTCCGATCTGATGAAAGATACGACGGCAAATTGCGCGCGCGCGACCAGGATCATTTTAATCCTTTGTAGATTTCTGGTTTAATCGCATCGTAACGTCGCGCCTCCGCTATCTCTCGAGATAACGACGATCTCTCGAGATCGCGCAAGGAATAGAAATATCGGTATGATATTGCGTCGATTGTTGCAAGCGCTTTCCCTAAAACTCTGCTGACGGAAGATTAATTTACGCATTACGCTGTAATTTGATTTTTTATTGTAATCGCATACACATGAAGCGCTCGTAAACTTTATCCACACATTATCCTTTTGTCATTCTTATCCAATAAGTTTCACTTTATCTTACATCTATACTTTCCTCTTATAACAAATGCGTAGATTTGCTTACTCACTGAAGGGCTTTGCTTATATATATATATATATATATATATATATATATATATATATATACACTGATCTTTATATTCAATATTGCGCTATTTGTCTTGTATTTTCTCGTGAAGCTACTGTATTATGCTCTATCATACGGGAGGGATGCTTCCTCTTTTTTATTTTAATGACACGTGCTTAGAATGCGTTATAGCAATATCTATCATCGGTCTCGATAACTTCGGTCTCGTTGACCTGCCCTCGTATATATCATCAAAATTTGAAGAGAGCTTTAGAAAATTGAAGCTGAATCGTACGGACAGAGATAGAGAGGCGTGTGCCCCTAACGAGGCCGGGCACTAACATTCAATCTCAGTCGCGCCTTTCCGTGATCGACATTACCGCGTAAACGAGCCGATTCGTCTGGCTCCGGTTCCTATCGGCATCTGCCAGTGTCGTAAACGAATATAGACCCACCGGATCTTTTGTCATCCGTGACGCATCGGGGAAAAGTCAATATCCAAACGATCCCGGCTTCATCCGGGCCGAGCCGCGATTCTGGCGTAGTTTCCCCCGCGCGCCGGTAATGGTCGGTACGTGACGAGGGTGGCCCAACGCGGTCCCGCTTCATCCCCCTCGAGGCGTTTTGCATAATACACGCATCGCCGAGGCGCTCCTCAGACCATGGCACAGATTTGCACGATATCAAATCGAAATTCCGCCGAACCGTGAGAGAAATTCTTTCCGCGGGTTAAAGCGGCAAGATAACCGATTAAGCTATACGCTTATGTTTCAGCGTAACAAGGACGAGGAGATTCCATCAATGGATTACGTCTCTTAAATAAAATAACGGACAGCTATAGAAAAATTCTCCAACAAAATTAAGTAATCTTATTTAGAACTTATTAAATTTTGAACTTGTATTATTATATATATCTAATATATAATTATTATCATATCTAATTTTGAACTTGTATTATTATATCTTTGAATTTATATTGTTATATCTTATATTTAGTCGTGTATTGTGCAGCGTGTTGATTTTTACACCGTGTGCGCTTTTACGTAAATAGAAACTGAACGTGCTTGCATCTATTTTGATGCAAGTCTCAGACAAACGACGTATATTTAGTGCATAAAGAACGATCGATCCGCGTGGATTCTTTTCATTTACCTAAAGCGCCTCTCTCCTTCGCCGCGATAAAGCTGTCATCCCTTCAAGCAGGTCGGGCTGGCAACCAGTAAAATGTTATTCTTCCGCGTCCGACGAGTAGCACGAGGAGACTCGAGACACTCGAGACCCTCTCTCGAGGAAACGGTTTCTCGCCTGGCGGGACCATGCGTCTTCGGGGTTAACTGATCTCAAATGTTATCGCGTTACCTTCGACTACCTGCTTACGTACTTACTTCGCCTCGCATAGAAATCACCTATTTTAAGATCCTCTGCGTTGTGCCGGCGACCCCACGAGAATCGCGGTAGGTAGTCGGCCGTATCGATTCGCGGGCGTTTTGCCTGCGGACCGTGGGGAAAGAGTATAATTAATACGGCAGTTATTCTTAATGGAATACAGTCTCCGGGAGGAAACACAACCGGGGAATTACGAAGCAACTGGGAGGCGAGCAGAAACGTCGCTAATACAAGTGCAAAAATTTCATTTAGCGTTTCCCGCAAAGAACCTGATATTTTCGGAACGCAAAAGGCACTTTGAGATCGAGAAATATAAGAGAACGGGGGTAGCAACATTAAATTATTTAGAATTTCAATTACTAACAGTATTATAAAATAATATAATGTAAAAAATTTATAGAAAATTTATAGAATAGAATAAAAGCATCTAAATAAATAAAAAATTATAAGTATCATTTAAGAATCATCTCTCTTGCATTACTTTTCTTTTAGCTAAGATAACTGTTGGCGTATATCTTGAGATTGATTAAACTTCAGATTTTCGGACAACACTCATATTATTCCGCCTTTCACGTTGCTCGATTTCATCGCAGAGCCATCGAAAACGTTCTCGATTTTTCCTCGTCCTTCCCTATCAGCGACCGTCTCATCCACCTCGGAGGAGCCTTCGTTCACGAAGACGTGCGGGATCCGCGGGTATACGTCACAACAATACATCTCTTTAGCGGCGACACAATAAATCAAAATAAACTCGGCTGGGAGAGAGAAAACAGGTTGCCAGCGCCGCGGGAGGCTGCGCAGCGATCTCGCTCGCTCGGCCGTGCTGAGGTTCCCTCGTAGCCGTGTGTGCGTGTCTCTGTCTTGAATACACACACACGCACGCGCAACACCTACACATGTCCGTAAAGACGTAGAATACTATGGTCTCGGATGCTGCGCGGCCGAGTGTAACCCTCGTCTTCGCTCTCGTGTTGGTCGTTTAGCGTTGTATTGGCGTACCTGCTCCGTTAACCCGGTCCAGCCTCTCTCTGACGCAGCCTCTTGCAGCGAACCCTCTAATCCCGGACTCCACGCTCGAATCTCGCTCACCGTTTTCGCACGGTGTTTCCGAAAAAATATGGGTTCTCCGCAGGGGTAGATTTTTCGCAACGCCGGGCAACATCTTTGTTATTCTTCGAGCACTCGCGAATTGTCTGGCACTCTTTTGAGGAGAAGCCCCGTAAAAAACCCGCATTCGTCTCGCTCGAGTGTTTAAGCTCGTCATCGTCTTTTAGGTAGCGTTTTACAATTTTGGCGCGAACAAGGGCCGATTCCGCTCGACCCGACCCATGCAAAATGAAACGCTGCTACCGTAGTCAATTATATTTTCCTGTACGGTCTGTCCCGACGGTTGAACCGACGGCCACATACCGATTGACCTCGCAAACGAGACCCCTCCGGTTCATCGTGCCGCGCGGGAGGTCGTTGAATGGCTGAAAAAATAGCCTCTAGCCGTTTGATCCACGATGGTTCGTCTCGCTAGTACGGCACGTACGTATAGAACGCATACAGATGTAACGAAAAAAAGATTACCGTTTCTTTAGCGGTATAAAGCGAGTAATTTGAAGCTTCGGGCTGTTACGTTAAAATTCTATTAATTCGCAATCGCGCGAAAGCTTCTTGCAAATTGTTTAAAGAATTTAAATTTCAAATTGTGGAGTTTCAATTCCTGTTGAGGGGGATGTTTGGATTGACTTATTAACAGTTCATCCGTCTATCTCCAGTTCCTCGAGAAACTGCGCCGCCGGTGCGAGGTAAAGGTATACTCGAGATTGCACGCACTAGGAAACCGAGCGACGTCAACAAGTGCATAGACGAGCGCGAACCGTGAACTTTGCGGTCGATGTACACGGAGGGGGGAGAGGGTTCATTGAGGGACCCACGGCTAAATCGTGAAGCTGCATCGCGTCGGAAATCTGCCTCCGACGGAGGAGGCTCTCGCGGAGGCTACAACGTTCCGGTCTCTCTCTCGGTCTGGTGTCGGTGCTTTCGGGTTCGGCGATCGAGGAGTGAACTCGGATGAACCGCGCCGCGCACGGCGTGGAAGAAGCGGAGGAAGAGACGGGGACCGCGAGCAGGAAAGGAAGACGAAGAAAAGGAAGAAAGGCAGGAGGTCGAAGAGGAGCTCGCCGGGGTGGTGAAGAGCGACGGGCGGGGGGGAAGTGGGAACGGGGTGAGAGAGGGGGGCGGGAAGGAGGTGAAGAGGTAAACCGAGTGTAGGCGTGTAGGTGAGTCGGAGCCGAGTCGAGCGAGTCGAGCGAGTCGAGCGAGAGCGGCTGTCGGGTCGCCGCCGGGTCAATGTCGCCAGAGTAATTACCCCTCTCCCTCCCCCTCCGCCCCTCCTCGCTCTCTGTCTCTTCTTCTCACGATGGCCCTCGCGGTCTCTCACCGTGTCATTCCCGCTCTCTCACTCTCCTCCTCTATCCATCTGTCTATCCGTCTCCCCCTTCGTTCTCCTTCACCCCGTCGTACCCCTCTCGCGCGCTCGTACCCGCGCCGCGCTCTCCCGCTTACGATACTACTCGCTTCTCTCGCCCGTCTCCTCTCTCTCGCCTCGTCCATCTCGCTTCGTCTCGCCTCGCCTCGCGACTTCCACTCGGCGCGGGCTACTCCACTCGGCCGCTCCGGAGCTCTATCCGCCAAAGTTTTTCCCTCCCTCCCCCGTCCCCTCATTGTGCGCGCACGTCTACCGGTGCAAACCGCTTTCAATCTCACGTGCCTAGGGATGCTGACGATATTACGATGCTATCGAAGTACCGATACTTTCGCACGGGTAATCCCCATACCCCGGCACACTTCTCGCTTGATACTTTGATACCTGGATAATTTCTTGGCAATATCGCTTATCGATCAAGTACTATCTTGATGTATAGTAAATAGGGAAGTGCGCTTTATTTTTGCGATAAGACTATACCTTCTGCCGCTGACACACAATGCTCAAGATGATTGTTTGGTTAATGATAAGTCCGCATGCCTGTAATCTAACGTCAATTTTGAACTAGCGCAATTAAAATACGCATCTTCGGTAGCTAGTTCGATTACAAAAAATCTTGAATCTTTGCTAAGAGAGCCAAACAATAGAAAATATTGTTTTTCGCAGATTTGCTGTATATAAACTATAAATGCAGGCTGCACGATAAGGAATCGATGCGCTAGCAGCGCTGGCAAAAGTCGTGAAAGGAAATATGAATGAGTGCCTGTTAAATTGAGTGAGACCAACGCTCTTTGAGGAGGCTGTGCAGATTTGTACAACATACCGGGTGCAGTGAAGCTTCCTATGGATTTTTCCTGAGGAAATGTCCGAGAGAATAGAAAACAGAAGGAATAAGCGCGCAGCGGTTCAAGGAATTAATGGATGAATAAGAATTCGAATAATAGAAACAATAATCTCCGGCCGAAAATTAAATAATCACGTAAAAATGATCCGATAGTCTAGTTTTTAAATACAAATATTAATAAATATAGTTTTCTTCTTCTTCTTAGTCGAACGTCGTAAACAATGTGTAGGTGATCACCATGGTGCTCCATGATGATTTTCTTGGCAAAGGTACTCTCAGTGGTTTGCCATTGCCTTCCGAGAGGTGGTGATCAATTAAAAATTTGATATGTTTTGAGTGGGTTTGAACCTGGGTCTTTGCCACAGAAAGCAGACGCGCAACTCTTACGCCACGATCACCACACTATAGTTCTATACGATGCTTATTGTTAGAAAATAAATTTATAAATGTGTATTTCATCAAATTATTTTAAATTGTCTAATATTAAATTAACTATCGTAGTCGCAGATTCCGCGTAAAAAACAGATTATTTTCGTCCGCATAAAAAACTGGTTATTATCATCTAGAAAATTAAAAAGAAATCAGTGCTTTGAGGTATTAATAGATGGTATACCCTAAGGGAAAAAGCCGCGAGTCACTGTCACAGTTAACTTCGGTGGCGACACGTCGACGTATTCCATTTCACTTGTCTCAATCGATTACGTTCTCATTACCTTTCATGTTTTCGGACGTGGCCAAAGGGCAGGCGGTGCAGCCACGTGGCGTAATCACGCGAGCTTTTTTTTCACAATGCCGACTGATGCATCTTTTAAAAGATTCATGCCAGGTATAAGAGCGACCATCGCGACAATGTAGACGCGACATAACTCGGCGAAACTACGACACACTTATTTGTGCATTTGCGATGTTTAATTCAAATTGCACCGAGGGTTCCCGGGAAGGCGGTTATTATTCGCTCTGATTGAAGTTCTGTATAACTTTAGCCTCGACTCTACTTCCCGGAGACGACACTTGTAATTTTCGATCGAGTTTTTCTTTCGACGCATCTATGCCTGAGAATAATATAAACGTATTATCCCACAGAGGGGGCTCTTTGATTCTTTTCGGGAAACATTGTCCGGCGATATATGCGATTTTATTTACAGCTCTTAACCCCTCAAGGATACCGTGGACACGTTTGACCCGTAACTTAATTCGGGTGGTATAAGGATCAGGTAGAAACGAGCCTAAAAACCGTATCAAAAAACGGTTACCATATCGTTGAAGTACTACTTTTCCGCTTTAAAATGCTTTTTCAAATTTTTATTTTCGTCAATTAGAACCGGAGATATTGAAGATTGAATAAGAAAACGCAAAAATTCGAAAATTTTTCTTTTTTTCAATGATTAATACTTCCACTTTAGATTTATTAAACCTAATCGATTATGGGTTCGTTTTACGCAGAATTGCATAAACTTTAATTTTAAAAAAAGCTCTATGTTGAATTAGGAGTGAAATTATAAACGAAAAATTGCACGGAAAATAATTTTGTTGGGTCATCAAAATAATTATGTAGGACGCCAAAAATAATTGCTAAAACATCAAAACTTTTGCAGCATTTTCATCATGTTTGAGTGTCCTACATAGTTACTTTTGATGGTCTAACAAAATTATTTTCAGATCTGTATTTGGCCAAATTTTTGGATATTTCAGCAAAACCGTTCTTTCCGTGTGCGACTAGGTATTTTGTGTCCAGTGCTCGTAAGCTCGAGTAAGTTAATATGTGTACCCTTGAGGGGTGTCCGGCATAAATCGCGATACATTTTAAACAGTTCTCCCGTCATAATACACATCTTTAATTACGTACAGAAAAATCAATTGCAGAAAATCATCGTCCTGTCACGCGTGTGCCACGTGAATCTCTCGGATGAATCCGAACGTTGCACGTATGCGATGCGTAGTAGCGAACGTGTTCAGAGTACCGTTTTAAGAGATTAGCAAGGGTAAACACACATGATTTCAATACTAAGCCAATTTTTTTTTATTGTGCATTTATCGTTACGGTTTAAGACACGTAACACACACGCTCTGGCCGGATGTTGCGAGAACTATAGAATTGCAAAAAAAAAAGAATTATCAGCATTAGTCACGAACGTCGGAGAAGATAAGGTGTAAAGAACGGCCACGGAACAGTTGCAATTCGCTCTCAATTTTTTCGCTTGCGAGGCATTAAGCTATGACGCAGGACAAACATGTCGCGCGTCAACGTAATTCAATTGCGCATCCGCGACAAAGAAAGAAAAACGGAACGGACGAATCGGTTCGATCGATTTTAGAACGCGAAAAAGAGACTTTTACCGTTAAGGATTAAACAGACGATCGGAGGAGGCTTAACGACAAAAAGGCGGAGATTCGGCGATCGTTATTTCCGCTCCGGTCGGCTTCCTCCTCTCTCTCTCCTATTCTCATCCTTGCCGTCTCACCGTCGCTTATTCCGCGAGTTGTATCGGCGATTTTACGAGAAACAGGTCGGCGAAGAATACCGCTGTTCGCTTCGTAGAAGCTGAAGTGCGCCAGGAGATGTCGAAGAGCGCGGGTCGCAGCACTCTCGCGCGGCGCAGCGCGGCACGGCAGCGTGGAGAACGGAAGCGCCGTCCTTCGTTTTGTTAGCCGCAAGAAACGGACGTATGTTACCCATTATCCATGCTGCGGGCCGTGCAGTAAATTATGATTGTCGAGTACATCATCGGCCGCGCGCGCATTAGTTCCCCGGGGAAGGTAGCAGCCTCTCGTGCGGTCGTTCGCGTGGCGCTCAAATTACGTTGTACGCTGCCGTTTTTCGTTGAAATGACGTGCGGACCTGCCACAATCGAGAATCAATATCCTCTCGGAAATATCGCGAAACGCCCCAATGTAAAAAATGCAAGCCGCGTTCGAATGATCGAAAATCAAAATTATACGAAGCGTACGGAAAGAACGGTTTTGCTCAAGTATCTAAAAATTTGTTTAGATACAGATCGGAAAATAATTTTGTTAGACCATCAAAAGTAACTATGTAAGCCGCTCAAATATGATGATAATACTGCAAAAGGTTTGATATTCTACACTGAGAGAAAAATTTACTAAATTTCAATATATGTTTTCTCCAATAGTACTAATGAAGTATTCTTTTGAATTTAGTAAATATTTTATTAGGTTAGGTGTAGAAAATTTGTTTTCAATTGGATGAATATTTTTTTCATTCGAAAAATATTAACTGAATTAAAAAAATACTTCATTAGTACTATTGGAGAAAATATTTATTGAAATTTAGTAAATTTTTCTCTCAGTGTAGCAACTATTTTGGGCGACCTTCATAATTATTTTGATGATCCAGCAAAATTATTTTCAGATCTGTACCTGGCCTAATTTTTAAATATTTCAGCAATTACTCCTGTTGGGCGATCGTGCTTCTTCCATGATTATTAAAAATAAAGTCAACGGGTGATGACAAATAATATAATAAAAACCATTCGTTCATATATGGTGTCCTAATTCAGAAAATGAAATGTGATCAGTATTTCCGAGCAGTCAGGAATTCACAGTCGTGATTGGGATATACAAGCCCCCCTTTGATTAAATTCCACCTTTCTCTCGGAAATGTTTTTGGTGCGGCGCAATTTTAAATGGAATAATTCAAATTAATCACCACGGTGATGCGCAATCCGGCGCGTTCAGAGATGCGACGGTATTTTCCCACGTGAGCGTGCGGATTAATTATCCCGGCGATTTAATTGATCAACGGCGGTGCCGCGTGCGACATGCGACCGACGCGCGGCACGTGCTGTCGATTTTAGCACTTGACAAAGTACACTTGGCACTTTGCACCGACTCGCGTGTGTCACAATGAGTCAATAGTGAATCACGATCCTCCTGCCAGGCTGTCAGGCTTATTAAGACGCTTTGCCGGTTGGGTAATCGTCATAACCCGATTTGCGGATAAGGAAACATCGATAATGCGCAATTCGATAGGACGATAAGGCTCGTCTATTCATCAGCTGAGCGGATGATGATCATCTGAGCGCATCATGATCGAGCGTTTTAGTATTTTCCTTTAGATAAGAATTAGCGATAGATGAAATTGGAAATTAGTGTGACTTTTTGAAGATCAAACTTTTTATTCTCCCGTTCTTTCGTGCGCTAAGCAACGAAACTGTTATTCTTCATAGAATTAGCGATGAAATTAGGGATGAAATTGGAAATTGTATTAGAAATTAGTGTGATTGAAGATCAAACTTTTTATTCTCTCGTTCTTTCGTGCGCTAAGCAACGAAACTGTTATTCTTCATAGAATTAGCGATGAAATTAGGGATGAAATTGGAAATTGTATTAGAAATTATATATATAGTGTGATTGAAGATCAAACTTTTTATTCTCCCGTTCTTTCGTGCGCTAACCGACGAAACTGTCATTCTTCATAATTACTCGTTCTCGGTCGTTTTAGCGTTAAATAAATTCTGAATAATACGGAAAAGCGTCGTTCAATTTTGCGGACGTACACTGAAAAAATTGTATTCTTCTCTAAAATAAGCGCCAAGAGGATCTTCTTAGTTTAAGAGGAGAATCTTAACATGTAAGAATATTCTTACTATGTTAAGAATATCTCTTTAGAGGATATACTGTTTAACAGATTCTTCTCTTAAACTAAAAAGATCCTCTTGGCGCATATTTTAGAGTAGAATACAATTTTTTCGGTGTACGATTTATTGTGAAATCGACGGGACGCGTCCAGATGATAACGGACGCGACGCAATGGAAAAGACGGCAACTACCCGCGCGAGAGGAGTTACACATCCTCTCATAAAGCTCTCGATACAGCAGGCGACGTGCGCGGGTAGTTGCCCAACATATTCTCGCCGTAATTGATAGACTAATGACATCGCAAATAGGTTAAATGCACAACTGTTGTAATTTCGACAGGGAATGAAGCAATTACCGAGAGCGGAGGACTACGATAATACCTGGACTCGGTTCAATTAAAACGGGAACCGGCTGATAATTCCGCGCGGCGCGCGATTGGCAAATCGCGCTGCGAGCGAGCGAGCGAGCGAACGAACGACCGCAAAAACGGCGGCCGTTCGTTTACCTTTAGCACTCGCGCGTCATGTCGCGCAACGTCGCGAAATTAGTTAATCAGTATTTAAGTGGACGTTGCACGCACGATAAATATAACGCGCGGCGGGCGCGCGGCAGCTGATAATTAATAATCCCAACGACGACGTGCGCGAATACGGGCGAACGGCACGTGCAGACGCAGATAAATCTACAAATTCGCGAACCACCTCTCGCGAATTAACAAATTTAGCGAGCGACGTCACATATCGCTGCGCGATCGACGAGGGGATTTCTGATTTAATTATACGTGATTAAATATACAGAAAACTGTCGAACTTCTACAATTTTTTTTTTAGTTGAGTTAAATCCGCTGGCAGTTGTCTCTTGTCTCTTTTTTAAGTTTACTTCTTAAAGTTATTAAAATTTAACAAATTCAAATAATTTTTGCTGCAAAATATATGACAAAATATTATTCTTTTTACATTTGATATTATATAATAGTCAATCCTCCGCGAGATGACAGCTGCTCACGAAGTAAGCACAATGAGAGAACCAATCAGCATCGCGGAAAAATGTTAACAATAAAACCTCTTAGGCCCGGTTGCACCAACGTTATTTTGGCTTTAGGCGAGACTTAAAACTTAAAATTTGTTGTACCAAAGCAAAAGCGACACCTAAAATGCTTTAATTTGCGCTTATCTTATTAAGATTAAAATTAAAGCACTTTAGGTGTCGCTTTTGCTTTGGTATAACAAATTTAAAGTTTTAAAATAAATATAAGAATTATAAGGTCCTGTGTAAATAAATTAATAAATAAGGTAAAATTGCCAATAAGAGCCAACGCTGTTGTTAGTGCGTAATTAATGTCTATTTAACATCAATTAATATACAAATAAATACAAAGTTGCAAACGTTTCGACCCTACTTCGGGTCCTCCTCAATGCGTACGTCGAATAATGCTGTGAGTTCCCTAATATCAAATTAAATCCTCCATGTTCAAATCATGTAAGTCGCGTAGTATTAAAGAGTTGCAGACGTGAATGTGGTTGTCAAATTGTCCGAGATGTTACAAATTTTTTGATAAAGTCAACTATAAGCTAAGTTAAATCTATATACTAATGTATCTTTACACGAATTAAAGTTTTAAACGCGCGAAGTGTTTATATAAACGACCGAACTGGCCAGAGTTTATTTAGAAAGTCTTCACGACGTTTCGACCATGGGTTTTGGTACTTTTCAAATAATCTATAGATTTGGATACAAAGATACATGCATTAATATCATGTTCACATTGTACAATGCATAAATAAAATGTTAGAACAATTAAAATTAAATACAGATAGGATAGGTATAAATAAAGATAAAAATAAGAATAAAAATAAAAATAAAAATAAAAATGTCGTTAAGATTATAAATTAAAAAACAAACAAGTTAAATATATAATTTGTAGATCAATTATTACCTGAGTCCAATGAATCTCAGACAAGTATGTTGCACAAAATATCAGTACAGTAATGCATTTTTATCATGAAATCATCTACCTAAAGGCTGGATCAAAAATTCATGTAAGACAATCAATTATCGAGGCAGACTAAATGAAATTAAAGTTTTAAGTCTCGCTTAAAGCCTAAAATAACGTTGGTGCAACCGGGTCTTACACGCCTTTTTTAAGAGTGGATCCCTTCTGCATCGCGCGGAGTCGCCAATTAGACGCACCGTAGACGAGAGGACGCTCTCGCTATTATTAATACGTAGGATCGTAGGGGCGTAGCTATAGAGACCCACGGTGGAAACAGAACCGCGGAGTTAATGACGGCGATGCGAATCGATATAATACGTCGTGTTGTCGTGCTGCATTTTGCAGCGCGCGACGGGGCGGCGAGGAGGGTCAATTAAAAGCTGTTACCATCGATTGCGCGGCCGGCCGTCTGATACGCCGATAATGCGACGCTCTCGCAGGATCGCGATAAATTAATTTCGCGTATACGCGCGCGCGAAAAACACACTTCGTTAACGATGAACGACGATCGTTCTGTTCCCGTTTCTCTCGTTTTCTCTTTCTTCCTCCCGATAGCCTCGGTATGGGACGGAAAATTTTTACGCGACTACTCGCTCGCGTATCCCGCGGCGAAGACGCACGCTCGATAACGCGCAACGTCGCGCTGCGTCCCGCTATATCTCAACACCGCCTTTATCTTTTTCACGTGGCCGAGCGTGTAGTATACGCGGTGCAACCTAATCGCGTCCGCCTTATCCGATCGCGATGCATTACAATACGTAGAACGGTTCGGCATCAATTTCCGTCTCAACTCGTCACTTGGCGAATGCGTGCGATTTAATATATTAGCGCTTACGCGGACTCTGACATAAAGATAGACGAATGTTAAAACCGAGAAGTAGAAGAAAGATTTTCGCTGAACAATGAAAATAATGCGACAGAATTACTCTGTATTGCAAAAGTAATTTATGGTGCAATATTATAATACAAATCTCATCCAACAATTTGAAATGTTTTGTGTCTCGATTGACACATCGCATAATTTATAATGATTACACTGAGAGAATAATTTTTTCAAATGAAAAAATATATTATAGGACGAAAGAGGGTTTCGCAAACAAAAGGCAAACTTTAGTAGAAACAGAAAAAACTTTTAATATGCGGAAATATATTTTACATAATTTCTTGCATCCGTCATGTCCGAGCTTTTGTACGCGACTCGCTCCTCTTTTTTTCTAAACATCTTGCGGCTAGCAACCGTACATTCAGTTGTTGATAGCAGTTCTTTCAAAATAGATCTATATGTCTTACAACATTTTCTTAAAATCATATCTTTTGATACAAGTATTTGTTTGTTCTATTTAAGTAAAAATATTTAGTTCTAAGTAAATACACATGTTATCTTAAGTATATTATTTTTTGTACTTAAACATTTTTTACATTTAAATAAATATTTTATAAATAATCTAATAATATTATTAAACTTAACTTGTTTTGTTAATATTAACAAATCTGATTATCTTAAATGTAAAAATAATCTAACAGTAAATATTTTCTAGAACGAAAAGAAAATAAATATTTAATTAAAAATTATAAATATTATAAATATTTCAATCAAGAAATTTTAAGATAAATACAAGTAAATAAGCTATTAAGATCCACCGAGTACATAATTTTTTTGTATTAAGTAAAATATTTTTGTATCAAGATATTTTTTCTTTCAGTGTATAATAATAATAATAATAATGAATTTAATTTTAATATGATAATAAACGAATAGCGGATTAACTTCCTAATCTCTTAGGATTGCCGGTAGCCTTGACGCAAGAATTAAGTTCTCACTTCTCGTACCACTTCGTAACGCCTCGCGACAAGATTTCGGTTCCAGTGGCATCGTCGCTATCAGACGTATCCGATTACGCGTATTTGACTATTCCGAGCATTATCGCGCAGGTGAGTCACGTCTGCCGCAGCGGCTGCCAAGGTAAAACGTTTCCTCGAACCCCGCGAGCATTTCTCAGCGAAAATTCAGCCGGCCTATCGGGAATATCAACGTTAGTAATAGATAATCGCGCGAGCACGTGCCGCGATAGTGTTGCGCGGTGCACATGTGCGTCTCGGGACATGCGTGCGCAAGTGGCACGCACTACGCCTAATCTTTCGCGCGATGGACATACGAGGGAAGCTGCAGGGAGAAGATCCGGGGACGGGAAGACGAGATAAAGATAGGGAATCGGCGAGAAAAGGGAGAGCGAGAAAGAGACAGCGACGAAAAACAAGATAGAGCGTGGCGAACATCTGCGTGTCGCCGGACACGTCCCGCGGCTAATAAATCGCCACTTATCGATCGCCGCTTGTCGTTACGCAATAAGATGCATTAGCATAAAACCGCTGAGATATCTATCCACTGGTGCACATATTTTTTCGCGTCCCCGTCGGCTCGCTGGCTGCCTTCGTCGCGATCGTACGAGCGGCGAATCCTTTCTTCGTAGGCGGTTTTTTTTTGCGGTTACAACAAAAAAGAATATAAATGATACGGCGAAAAAAGGATGTATGAATATAAAATATATTAATCATTCAACTTTATATAAAAAATAATTGGTTTCATTTTTATAAGATTTTATAAAAATGTTTTGAGATATCTCACACGAAACACTATTCAAATAAATTGCTTGGAATATTTTTATATGAAACTGTGTCACTTCTAATTAATTTATAATATTTCTAATTAATACTATTTATCATTTTCTGTCTTTAAACTTTATTCTGTCCAATAAAGGTAATTGTAGAACACAATACTTCTCCATATGTCTTTTATATTTCTTTCATATGTAACTTCGTTAAAATATATATCGAAAGTATATTTAACAAAAACGGAAAAATTGCTGCGCAATCCATTGTCATCCACATGCTGAGTAGCGAGCAGGGCCAAAGTGCAAGACGCAATTACGGTACGTACGCTGTCTTTATCGCGTCCCGTGAATCATCTTGATCGTTATATTGTCTTACGACGTTACGCACGCTATCGAGGTTTTCAGGTCCCTCTTTCAACGTCTTTTCCTGCTGATTCTACGTTTCTCTCCGCTATGTTTTCTTTGAATTGTCGATACACCACGACGCGTGCACTCGCTACTTCATCGATAAGAAACTCTCAAGTGGTTGCACTTGTACTTGGACGTTACGTTTGGAGAAACAGTTAAGAAACAGATAAAGCGGTAGAGAAAATAGAAACGGAATCAAACTCGAACTAAAATCGATTCTAAAACGATGCTTAAATGTTAATATCGAATAGTATTTATTAAAATTATACGTCGTTGAATATACTTGTCTTGCTTTTAATTTTAAGTATTCGCTGCCTATCAATAGGAGAAAATAGGCAGTCATTTTATCATCGAGATACATGTTTTCGTAGTCTTGCAGCCATATCAAAAAATGGGAATTTAAATCTATATTTACTATTTCTATTATGCATGGAAAGAACAATTTTGCTCAAGTATCTAAAAATTTAGTCAGATACAGAAAATAATTACGTCGGACCATCCAAAATAATTATGTAGGACGCTCAAGCTATTTGCTAGAATGTCAAAACTTTTTGTAGCAGTGTAATTATGCTTGAGCGTCCTACATAATTATTTTGGATAGTCAAACATAATTATTTTCTGATCTGTATCTGACTAAATTTTTAGGTACTTCAGCAAAACCGTTCTTTCCGTGTGTATATTATTATATATAATATTTCTAAAATTTTTATTATACTTTTATAAATTATAATATAAAAATTATAGTATATTTTTATTATATATATTATAATATACTAATTTATATATTTAGTAAAATTTTTAACAAGATCGCCTGCGCTGATGAAGCAGCGACTGATGGAACGGCGAGAGAGAAACGAGCTCTATCACATTCTATTACCAGTACATGCCGTTCCTTAATTGATACTTATCAACAAGTTCGCGGATTAAGAAAACAATTTGTTTTCAAATCGATAAGACTCCGCGCTCTTACATATAGTTTAACGTCTGCGATACCGTTCGCGCCGTTGCGCGTCGTCGGGAGCACAAACCTAGCATTGTCCGGCCAGCATCGGAAATTATCGCGACCTGTCAAAACATATCTCGGTTCGTGCATTATCGATCTCTTTCCAAGACGGGTGAGTGGGTCAGCCGTGGTCGTGTGACACAGCGAATATGCGGGCGGGCCAGACTCGGATCGTGTTGCAGCGCCGCGAGTCGCATAAACGTCGATCAAATAACGATTGAGATTATTTCGCGCAGAAGGCTCTCTTTCTATTTATCTTGCTCCCTCCTTCAAGATTCTATAATAATTTACTGCAGCTAGATTTTTCTTATCTCTAGCTTGGTATATAAAATAATGTTGACAATCTATTAATTATTCGTATAATTTATATGCATATGTGAAGATTCGGGGGGAAAAACAAGGAATGTCAGTTTTATTAAAAATGAGATATGGTCGTCATTTTGTAGCGTTTAAGTACATACATCTTGGATTAAAAACTGTAGTAATCAGTGAAAAAATGAGTGTAGAAAAAATGAAGGTAGAACATTCGGGTATAATGGAAATAACAAACTTTAAAATTCATTTTACTCAAAAAGTATAAAATGACATTCCTTGCTTTTCCCTCTGGGTCTTCATGTATTTTCTACTAAATATTTTACTTACATGGAAAGAATGGTTTTGTTGAAATATCTAAAAATTTGGCCAGATACGAATCTGAAAATAATTTCTGTTGGACTATTGAAATAATTATGTAGGACGCCCAAAATATTTGCTGGAATATCAAAACTTTTGTAGCATCATAATGTTTGAGCGTCCCACATAGTTATTTTTGATAGTCTAACAAAATTATTTTCAGATCTGTATCTGGCTAAATTTTTAGATATTTCAGCAAAACCGTTCTTTCCGTGTATATCTTTGCAATAAGTTTTTTCAACCTTGTACCTTCTGTCCTATCTAAAATTTTGTTATTTCGTTTCTTATTTAAAATTTGAATATATCTTAATTCTATTTTTTTTCTGCCAAAAATATGTAGGAAGGTGCAGTTAAATTTAATTTATCTTTAAGTCTTAAAACATAATAAATTTTATAAAGTTTCTCTCTCTCCGACTTTCTCTCCTATCAGAATTACCGCTGTAATATCGCGCAATTAACTTTATCAATTAGTGCGTCCGATTGCAAAATCTCGCGAGCGGATGTCGAATACGCTTGGCTCGCGATGATTAAGGCGATTAAATGTCGCGTAAACAGGCCGCGAAATACGTCACGGACGGGAAAGTCGAGTTGAGGAAGTGGGAGTTGTGGGAAAACGCGGTGGATTTCGAGATATTTGGAATTTCTTACGACTTACTCGGCCTAGGTAGGTACGTTTCGCGCCACCACCGATGGCGGAACTCACGGCTAATCTTCTAGTACGGTTCCGCCAAGGCCGCGGCTCTGACTCAGCCAGAACAGCTGTTTGTCATAAAGAGTGCGGGAGATATCCGAGTCCTGCCTTAGATAGCGACTTCCTGCTGACCTCGCTGCATTAGCGTGTGCAATTAGCGTCTCCCGGCGATAGGCGACCACGAAGCGCGATTTCGATTTTGCGTAATTATCATATCTCCGCCGCAAGATCATCTGTACGCAAAGCGTACCGCGACGGAAATACGTGAATTGCATGATTCCGATGCGTTATCGGGATCATAAGATGGGAAAAAAAAGGTCGGGTAAACAGAAACTGAATTAGATAGTCGGACGTTTGAAGTCCAATACTAGTAAATAGCGTCGGCCTGAATAGTGGGAACTGGCCTGGTAAAGTTAAATGCGTGACTTATACCAAGCCCGTAATTATATCGAGATGATACAAGGTTCCATTGCCGCAGCTCATCATTATGTGGGAATATTATCGCATTGAAATGTACGTAATTAATTGCTCCACGCAAATTCTAGCTGATGAAAGTACAAATATTAGTGGGACAGCGTTTCCGCACGATATTCGAATATGTTTATGGCGCATGTAAATGCAAAGTGTCTGTTGATTCGTGTTCGGTAATGAGGACAGAATTTAAATCGCGTGTTAACATCAAAAGCATACGATTAATTTCGCTGTACATACGTCGTTATATATTTCATGATAAAAACTGCAGCGAAAGATAGATATTTAACTTCCCTGAAAAAGAAATTCTTGGTAATCTTGTGAGATGTTAGTATACTTTCTTACATTTAGTATACTTTCTTTTGAAGTATTTGATCATTATTATTACCGTTTATAATAACAATAACAAAACATTTTGTAATAATTATAAACATTTGTAATAATTATAAAAGAGCAAATTTTGTTTAGTTGAGCCAACTAAATTATGTAATACTTATACGTTTAGTTGAAACTATTTCACCAAGATGCTTGGTAACATTAACCAAGCCTGGATTTTTATAACCAAGCCTCTTTCTTTCAGTGTTTAATTCTAAAAATAGCGTTGAACTTTTAAATCCTACATAATTATACAGTTTATTTTTTAATTATTATTTTTATTTTATTTAATTTTATTTAATTATTATTTTAATAAATATTTTTTATTTTGTACGACTTTTTCTTTAAAACGTTTTTTATTTTTGTTTTTGATAGGAAAAGATTCTACGATTTATTGACTCTGGCTTGAAAAAATTCCGATTCGCATAATAGAAAAAAAAAAGAATAAGTATACGACGAGGTCCAATCAACGTGATGGGGCCGCACATTCGAGCGTTTCACGAGTCGGCGGAGATCGATAAAGAAAGAGTGAGAGGGAGAAGGAAAAAGACAGCTTTCCTCGCAGCAATCGAGATCTCGCAATCGTGTAGAGCCGTGAAAATGTCCGAGTCACGCGAGCCGCGTATCGTCCGCATCGTTTCGTATCGTCTCGCGCGGGCCCGGCTCTCGCGGCAATAAAGCCGCGCGCGTGTACCGTGTTTGCGCGCACGCGAAATTGAGAGAATCCGTGGGTGCCTTAACGAGGTGGCGGAAACTTTCGACGATCCCCGTGCGGACGGCGCGGCGACGCGTTACGTGCGTGACATGACGCGTACGAACGCGACGGCGAACGGCGATGGAGGCGGCGGCGGTGTCGTCGCTGGGCCCGCGAAGAAGACCTTGATCCGCGTCGGCAAGTATCAGATGCTGGGGCCCCTCGGCAAGGGAAACTTCGCGCGCGTCGAAGAGGCCATCCACACCGTCCTCGGAGTCAAGGTGAGTGTGATAAACTCGAATCGCCGCCGGGAGCGAGCGAGCGGCCCCGAGCCTCGCGGTAAACCCATCCGCGCGCTTCTGCCTTCGCCGGCACGAAAACGGAGAACGCGTTCTCCTCGCGGCGTGCGAGAGGCAGCGAAAGCTGCTCCCTCGCGGGACCGACATAAATCTTTCATCCCGACGCGGAACGTAACGCGATCGTGAGAACACGCGCATCGCGCGTCGAGAGGATGTTCAACCCTTTCAGGCCGGATATCCTTACCGTGGAACAGTTTCTAGGATTGATCGCGACGGATCTCGACAGAGTTTGGCATCGATATTCCTTACAAATGGAAATGACACCGATACTCCGCGCGATTAAACTTACTGCGGAATATCGTTGCGAAGGATTTAGTCCAGGCATGGCTAGGGTTGCCATCCGTTCTCTTTTTTAGGGCGTCCGGGGACATCCGGGGGATTTTTCGAATGTGTCCGGGGTAATTATGAATGTCCGGAGTTTAAGGTTTAAGAAAATTTCTAAATATTTTGCATTTTAAATTTAATTAACTACATCATAATCAATCACTTCAATTTACTGATAAAAACCAATAGTTTTTTGTGCTGATTTAGTTCTTTAATATATTTCATAATTATTTGTTATTTTATTGATATTTTAAAAATACCAATAACAATATAGCATGTAGGTATAGGTACAATAAGGTAGATTTTAACTATTTATTTATAATAAGGTAGATACCTAATAATAAAACTCCTTTTAAATTAAAAACATGTTTAATTTATGCATTTTACTCCAATTGTAAGTACTACCTGGAAAAAAATTTTTATATATAAACATATATGAACATATATAATTATATATGAAATATGTCCATGCATGTTTTCCTTCTCTTGTATCATCTCTCTATTCGTATATATAAGAAAAATAACATGAAAAAGAATTCAAAAATAATTAAAAGGATAATTTCCGCATTGTTTTTTTTAAAATAAAAGTAAAGTTTGTCATATATGATTATATATGGGCAATTTTTTTTATTACCTCAAACTTTACTTTTATTTTTAAAAAACAATGCGGAAATTAGCCTTTTAATTATTTTTAAATTCTTTTTATTATTTTTCTTATATATATATATATATATATATACGAATAGAGAGATGATACAAGAGAAGGAAAACATGTATGGACATATTTTATATATAATTATATATGTTCATACATGTCTATATATGAAAATTTTTTCCCGGGTATTGAAAACGAGATGTAAAAAATATATATAATTATTCATTTATTGTTTATTATAATCAATTTGCTAACCTATTCGCGCGCATTTTTGTATATGTCCGGGGTTGCGAGTGAAATGTCCGGGGTTTTTGGCTTATAAGTCCTAGTTTTGAAAATTTTATTATGGCAACCCTAGGCATGGCCAACCTATGCCCGCGGAGCAGTTTCACCCGGCCCGCGACAATATTTTGAAAAATAAAAAATTAAAGGAAAAACTATGAAACTATTTTTATTAAAGTTTAAATTCAACATTAAAAACAGTTTAATATTTCTTCTTGTAAAAAATAAAAAAATTTTAACATTTTTAAGACTGTTTCTTATAAAAAAATAAAAAATAAGATCGCTCCATTAGCTTTTTCGGGATTGATCCTGAGTCTGAGTATGGCCCGCGGAAAGTTTGAAAACATTGAATGTGGCTCGCAAATCGAGAAAGGTTGGCCATGCCTGATTTAGTCTTTTTCACGTCAGACCGTGACCGAGGAACACGAGCGTGCGCTTTAAGCGTGTTTTTCTAGAATCTTTAAAATTATGTTAACGTAAGTTTATTTCGCGGACGTCAGGTGTGAATTTATATCCTTTGTAAATTATGAGTGAACTCCGACAGACGTAAATCCCTTGTTCCACGTGTATTCCTCCGAAGCGATAATCTTCCTAAGTGACCGCAGTCGCTTCAATCGCGCATAAATTACAAAAATTACTCCGTATAATGAGAAGCCTGGTTATTAACAGCCGATCTAAAATCTCGCCGACACGCGTGACATTTCAGTGAATAATCCTAATGTTATGTAATACAACACGTGTCTGTCGGTTGCTCCGTTTTTAATTTGGTCGAGGAAGAATCGCTTCGGGCTTACGTCAGACGGCTGGATCGTCTTTTCGTCGCATTAATCACGCCGCGGTGCGCATCACATGTATTTCCGGAGCGAACATTGAATCATTCGTCTGGAATCCGTGCACCAAAAGTCTCACATAAATAAAATAGAGAAGCCTTCCAAAAGAAATCGAATACGAATGAGTAAAAAAAGGGACAAAAAATTCAACCGTAGCTGCACCTTTCGATCTCTCCGTGCGTTTCGTACTAGTTTCTGAACACGAAAATATGACACAGATTCGAGCATTTGACATTGTGCTTGGCAGGTGATGAAAGACGGGCGTCAGGTTTCCGAACGTTTCCTTCTCTTTGTGCCATCCTAAATACCAGCGAGATTTCTCCTCTCTCTCTCTTTCTTGCGTGGGAACCTTTCCATTAAAATATTCTTCCCGAAGATTATCTGATGCCCGATCGATCGGCGATCACGGAATCCAGACTATGTCGGAAGACCGCTGTCGTCCGGGATTCATCCCTGATTTATTCCGATACTCGATTCTAATTTGTATATCCCGCCGATAGAATAGGTAATTTATCCCCTAAGTGTGTGTGTGTGTGTGAGTGTGTGGCCTAAAGCAAATCATGAAAATCGATCTCTCATGATAAGATACATCCATTTATAGCTCATCAATTTTTAATCTTCGATACGATAATCTTGGTAATCGACAGTCTTAAATTGAACTCTGCTTCGACTTGACCGATAAATAAGGTGTCGTTTATTTATATCTTTTAGTTTATTTCCCGGTATTAGGATGGCTTTAATTTCTCCTACTAAAATTTCGATCTCTTAAATCGGACTCAAATGAAAAATATATGTCTTTAGAATTCTACGCATTTAGTCATACTCCTAGTACTTCACGACTATAAATCATAAAGATTTTAATAGTCCGAGGAATATCTTTCTCGATATGCGCATCAATGTTTCCATTATCGCGACGATGACGTGTCGCTTCTAGCCGAGATCCTTTTCTGCCTATTTTTCTCGAAACGTACAAACATGATTAAAGGTACGGAGTATATTCTGCGCGGACATTATATATTTTTTTCCGTAAAGACGACGCGTCATCATCGTGGAAAGCTCTCTTCGGACGCGGTGGAAGATAACGTTCGAGCAGCTGGCGTCGTTTACCGTCGAGAAAGACGAACGGGGTGATTAAAGGAGGCCGCGGGAACCGCGGTGGTTTGCGCTGCCGGTGGAAATACGGCAGGGATGCGAGGCGCGGGGAACGTTCGTGGAACGATAGACACCGATCGCTACGGGGAAATCGTTTGCGGTTATCTTGCCGAGAAGCCGATAACACGCCGCCTCCGTGCGGTTTTCTCTCCTCTCTCGCGTCAGGACGGGAGCCAGCCGCGCTGACGACGACGCGCGTCTCCGTGCGTTTTATGAGACGCGTAAAAAAAAAAAGAGAGAGAAGAGTCGCGCGCTTCCGATCGCGGGACAGCGATTTAACGAGGCTCTTCGGGGTCCGTCTTCTTGCTGACGACGTCGTCGTCGGCAGTCCACCGCTGTGCCGCGTTATTCCCGCCTGCGCCGCGCGTCACGTTTCGACGCGATCGAAACATATATCGCGCATCCGGTTATGAGCCGAATCGATTTTGCAGCGCCACAAACGTATCTCGACGTATGCTTTCTTATGCACCATGAAAATATCCCCGAGGGAGGATTCGCCGAGAACGAGATTACCGTACGGATATTCTCTGAAAACAAAGATGCTCCGAGAATATCTTCCGATATATTCCGCGGATATCGTCTGACGTCGAAGAATATTTTGCGGCAACATTTTGAAAAATGTATGCCTTGAAAAGGGAGACGTGTCCGCGCTGCAAGAATATGACATTAGGCGAAATCTCGATAATGTTAACATGATAATGATGACAGTGAAATATATTTAATATTTCGTTGCATTCTAAGAATTGTTTCAGGATGCGAGAGATTAAGGGGTAACACCACTCTAGAAGCAGAAAAAAAAGGCCTAACTTTGACAATTTATTTTGGGAGTATGGAAAAAGGAATATGATTTCTTTTCAGAGGGTTTATTTAACACATATTGAAGTACGAAAAAAAAATTTTTTATTATCATTTTCATACAAAATGGCGGCGACAGAGCCCATCTTCAAAATCGTCTTTTTTTAAAACGCCTAAATGGGCGGACAGATTTCTGGAAAACTATAAGACCTGGAACAAAAAACCAAAGAAATTTATAATCTATATACTATTGGCTTTGGAACTACGTAGGGGATTTTTTAAAAATCAAATTTTGTAGAAATGGCACACTTTTGAAGAAAAAAAATCGATATTTTAAGCAAAAAAGCAGTGAATTGTTTATTAAAAAAAAGTTTTTATTCAATCAAAAAACGGCTACGTATCTTAGGGTCAGATATAGTTGACCACCAATCAGGAAGAGAGACAAGTTGTCGCTTCTCTGATATTTAGGACTTTATTTATTACTACGTATCAACCATACGGATTGTGATCCTCTACGATTATTATTATTAAATTTAATAATAATAATGCTGAAGCATCTATTAGATTCTCCCCCCTCCCTCCAACACTCTCCCATCAAATTTTCTAACAGTTTTCGTGATGGAAGAGTGTCAGGGAGGGGGGGGAGAATCTAATAGATGCTTTAGCATTATTATTATTAAATTTAATACTCGTAGAGGACCACAATCCGTATGGTTGATACGTAGTAATAAATAGAATACCATCTATGGCCAGTCAAGTCGTCTTACAATTTGTAATAATTAACGATTAATTTTCATATTTGTATGAACGCTTAGTTTACGCTTAATGATAATGCCGTACGCATCAATTTTTCAGTATCAGCATATGTTATGCGATAATAAACGGCTGACGCGTATCAATTTGCGCGTCTCGAGAATCGACGAGTGAAACGGAATTAATTGATTTATCGATTCGGTCGTGACCGATAATAGGATGAGGCCCGCACAAAGCTGCGCATCAGGCGATTAGCGTAGGAACGGCATTATCGCTCGTCTTATGCGTGTCGTGTTTTATGCAGATAGCGGTTTTCTTTGTGCACGGTAACGCTCTTGTCGGCGGACGACGGCGGCCGGACGGGGCTGCGCGGCACCGAGGTATTGTGTAACAGTATTTTTGCGACGTATACGAGACGAGCTCCGGTCCGGTTTCTCCGCCTACGACGATGAAAAACGAAGGGTGGGACGCATTTTTCTGGGACCGTTATCGCCGCCGTTCGATACGTGCCGCAACGTGCCAATTTGTCGCGGTTTCGTCTCTACGCAGTTCAAATAGTTTATCGCGCGAAAAAGTGATTACACCACTCGTGACAGTGGCGAATACAAAGGAACGCGGCTATCGCAGATCGGAGCCGGAGGTTTCGATTACCCCCGCCTTTCTCGCCTCGGCCTGCCTGCACTCTTATCGCCTCCGTTATTTTTGCTTGTATCCATTTTTTCGCCACGTAGGTCACTATCGTGGCTGCCGTTTCGCTCTATTCAGCCGGTATATCGCAAATTTATCTTTATTAATAAAGCCTGCGCGTCGGATCAACAGATCGGCCCTCACTCGCGTCTTTTGACGTTGCTTGATTGATTATATTTTTCTGCCTATCTCTATCGCAGATACGATAGGTTACGATCTAGAGCGAAAGAGAATGACTAACTCTAAAGATAATCCTTAGAATGTTATATACGCATCCAGTGTAAGATTTATTTAAAAGTATGACTGGATGAGTGTTATAAGGAAACATTGTAAACCAAGTCCACTTCTTGGCTGTAGCTGAAGTTAATAAAGTATATATATATATATATATATATATATATACAGGGTGGTTTCAGACATCTGCGGCAAACTTAAAGGGGTGCTAGATCTCGGTAAATTGAACAATTTTTGTTAAGTAACCCGTGTCCGGCGACGCCTCCTTAAGGCGCTAAGCGTCGTTTTTAGCCTTGTTGAACGCTGTTTGATTTCTGATATAGTTAGATTAGAATTTAAAAAATCATACGTTTTTAAATTTTATTTTGTGTATTTTATAACA
>NJRP01000083.1:478430-531637 GCA_003063835.1 Aphaenogaster floridana | reverse complement strand
ATACATAATAATTTTTAATATAACATTTTCTCCATGTTCTACAAACATTTTTTCTCAATACGCATATTAGAATCCATAAAAAGAAGGTTTTAAAAATTTAAACCTTTAAGAATTTAAAAATTATGAACGTCAGTTTGTATACCAAAAAATATACATTTTTGATGGATTAAATTTAAATTGAGTGAGCGCACAAAGTAAGCAAGAAGAAAAGAGAAGTAAAAAAATGGATTACACCCAAGATACAAATATAAATCTGCTGCCGCTCGCAGAAAAGTGGCTGCAAACTTTCTAAAATTTATGCTTAATTAATGCCGCGATTTTTATCAAGTATTATATATATAGCGTGCTCAGATCGTCACTGTCCAAGTTTACATTTAAAATTCATAAGGAAAGCGATTCGGAAAGCTATGGAATTACTTTCAATGCGCGTGATCGACCTATGCCCGACCATGGCATTAAAATTGAATCCACCGAGGCTGCACGAGGACGTCAATCGTCGGCGGACAGCCACGGCTTCGCGATTTCGTTCGCGTCGAGTGCAACGCGGAAGCCTCACTAGAAGCTCCGAGCAGATCTCGCCTATCATCACCGAACACTCGTCCCGCACAGTCGTGTAGTAGCGCACCGAATCGGTTCCCCGGTGGCTCTCGTCGTCGGGGCCGTGCGAGCGAGAGGCAAGAAAACCCGTGTCTCTCATCTCATCCGTACCTCGGACTGTCGTCGGTATCGATCGGCTGTTATTCTCCCGCGCGCGGTATGTTACATCGCCGCGGACCCTCCGGGCCGCAACCTGTAATTTCGGTAACCACAAATAAAACCATACGGTGTGTGTAGATCGACGTGGTCCGCCCGGCCACACGAGAAAGCAATACAGCCCGAGTGGTATCGGATGTCTATAGGGCGTCCTTTCCGTTCTCTCCCACCTCCCTCTCTATCTCTCCGTTTCATTTTTTTTATTTTCACTCTCTTTCTCTCTCACTTTATTCCTCCGTCGATACGTCTCCGTTCACCTGGCTACCTTCTCGCACCCCCTTGCAGCTCGATTTACACGGGACCCCGATTTTGTCCGCTGTCCTTCTCCTCCTTCATCTATCCTCGATCTTCTATCCGTTTCTTCGACGTGTCTCTGTCTCCCTTTCTCATCTCTCATACCTTCCGTCCGCTGTCTGTTCTCCAAGTATATTTAACATCGATTATGAGATGACAATAGACCTACCGGATTGTGCCTGAGATCGGCATGTATCGGAATCCATGGGGAACAGGCAGCAGTCTGGTAGAATGGTTAATCAAGGAAGAGAGAGAGAGAGAAAGAGAGAGAGAGAAGGATGGGAGGGAGCAACAGGACCATCGATGGAAAAAAAGAAGAAGCAGGCCCGCGGTTTCGAGTTACTCGCGCACGGTGGGCCTCGCCATGTGGGGAGACCTGCCAAAATCGTTCAGGTACAGTTCACATCTCTCTCGCCTGCTCTCCCGCAGCCGCAGCCGCCACCTCGACGACGATCGCGAGGATCCGGTCCCCAGCGGATCTTTCCTTGAACAGCGCAACGATTTTGCGGGATCTCTCGTTTGCTACGGAAGTTCCCTGCTTCCATATTCCAAACGTGCGGCTACTTCGTGCAACGGTAGAATAAGAAGGAATCTCGAAAGGGACGAACGTTGCGGAATGCGGAACACTCGCTTTTGAAGCTTGACTCGGTATGATTGCACCGTTACCGAAATAAATCAGCGTTTCGCCGCTAATTTATTTTGATTAATATTAGTGCATATATCTCGCCGATTTAATTCGATTTGCGATGTCGCCGTTCCCGGCGAGTCGCCTCTTGAAACAATTTATTCATCGCGTCTTCCAAGAACCACTCAAAATCCTTGACATTTCGCAAACCGTAATCCGCGGGATTTGAACGGTTCTCGCGGCGGAAAAGTCGATGCATAATTTCCCAGCTGCACACGACTAGACCTCGCCACTCGACGTTTATCAGTCATTTTTGCCCCGGCATCAAAGCGACCGTGGCCCAATGCCCCCGTTAAATGCGCCTCTCGAGCACTGCTTTTTCTCTTCGCTATACGCGCCGGCAGCTGCGCGCATTGTGTGTGCGGCTCGGTGAAGGCGATGCACACTCGGATAAGAACACGTGGTGAGGGAGAACACGATTCTTCAAAATAGCGCGTCCGGCCTCTTCCAGCTATTTCTTTTAATGTCCATCTTTTTTTTTAAACACCGACGATATTGCACGTTTTATAGCCTGCCTCGTTATAATCGTGAGATTAATGCATCGCCATGGCTGGCGCGCACCACGTAATTTCGATCATTTAAAACGGCGTACGTACGTAATGAACGCCGACAGTAAATATCGGTGGGTGTTCGACGTTATTCCCTCTCCTTCGCGTAATGCAACCCGCGCAACGAATTGCAGTTCATTGAATTACAATTGCCGGCGAGCGGATAGATAGAGCCCACGATTTGCATAATCGACGAGCTCGCTCGCGCGGTTACGCGATCTACCCTCTCCGTCCCGGTAAGTGATTCTTTAACGACCGTTTATTAGTCCCGGGGTATTAAAAAGTACGGATCGATCTCGTCATTAAATCGATGGCGCAACCAGGCCGGTCGCTCGGCCGATCGACCGACCGTTCGGCGACGCTCGCGTCGACGGGGACCGTCGGACTTAATGGCCGTGCAATTAACCGCGACAGCCGATACGCGCGGCAAATGAATAAATTTGTACTATTAGTTTCGCCCGAGCGGATCCCTTTAATCATCGCTGGTCCGGGCCCCGAAAAAGGCTGCCGATCCCCGCCCGCGAACACGACCGCGTCCGCGTCCGCGCCAGTGACAAATACAAGACTCGCGGCGTGTGTGCACGCGTCTAATAATTAACTCCGGTGGCCCCGGGGTCTTCTCGGAAGGCCCCGGCCTATCGAGAGATATTCCGTGGAATCGGCCGTAGCAGATACGCCTTTTTCCGGCGGTCGGAGCGGAGCAAAAAATTCTACGTATTTCTGGCTCCGTCCGGCCGCGGGTCGAATCGAGCCTCGCTTGGGAATCCGGGTCTCCGCCCGAGAGGAGAACCTTCCCTCCCTCCCCCTACACCCTCTCGCGTCGTAAACGTCGTCCTTATCGTAAACGTCGACCGCGTTCGTTCGATCCTCCCGACGATAGCCGCGGGCATCGGTCTCGATGAGGCTTCCACACGAAATTTCCTCTCTTTCACCTCTGCCGCGACGATATCGTTCGTCCCCGCGTCATCTCGAGAAGCGAGAACAAGCAACATCGCCCTGGAACTTGACGATATCGAGATATACCTACACCCGAATCGATGTTCGGCAGCCCACATCACGAGAAAACATCTGTTTGGTATCGAATTTTGAAGCATCACGAGATGGTGATGATTCATGGTTTAATTAAGCTTTATTTGTCTCATTTTCGTTATCACAAACGGCAGTTAGTTTTCGGTACAGTCTAATCGTTCATCTCTCTTTGGAACCTGATTAGATACGGACGGAGTGTAACTTAAATTAAAACCAGAATCAAATGAAATGTTATGAAAACTGTTGCGCTCATGAAAGTTTCGTTATCTAACGATTCGTTGCTGAAAACGATGGTGTCGAATAGAAAGCATTTTTCGATGAAAAGTTTTTTTATTCTTACAAACGACGCGTCGAGGTATGACGTCGAGATATGTTCATCCGACAGCGCGGTGTAATTTCACGAGATCGACGTTCCCGATGCTCCGCTATAAACCTCGAACAGCGGTTACCTAGTTTTCGGTACAGTCTAATCGTTCATCTCTCTCTGGAATCTGATTAGATACGGAGTATAACTTAAATTAAAACCAGAATCAAATATGAAATGTTATGAAAACTGTTGCGCTCATGAAAGTTTTGTTATCTAACGATTCGTTGCTGAAAACGATGGTGTCGAATAGAAAGCATTTTTCGATGAAAAGTTTTTTTTATTCTTACAAACGACGCGTCGAGGTATGTTCATCCGACAGCGCGGTGTAATTTCGCGAGATCGACGTTCCCGATGCTCCGCTATAAACCTCGAACGGCAGTTACATAGTTTTCGGTACAGTCTAATCGTTCATCTCTTTCTGGAACCTGATTAGATACAGGCGGGGTATAACTTAAATTAAAATCAGAATTAAATTAAATGTTATGAAAACTGTTGCGCTCATGAAAGTTTCGTTATCTAACGATTCGTTGCTGAAAACGAAGGTGTCGAATAGAAAGCATTTTTCGATGAAAAGTTTTTTTTATTCTTACAAACGACGCGTCGAGGTATGGCGTCGAGATATGTTCATCCGACAGCGCGGTGTAATTTCGCGAGATCGACGTTCCTGATGCTCCGCTATAAACCTCGCGATGTAACCGGTACCTCGCGAGCGTGGGAAGACCCCTCCTAAATATCGCGCAAGTCCCTTACGCAATGGAATAGCGTGGCGCGATTAACTTTGTATCCTGTTTCGCGGCCGTGTCTAGGAAACGAGGGGCGGGCATATCGAATCGAGTGCGTGCGAAACGTTTATCTCGATTGCTGCCAAGTGCAGGATCGTGTACCTCGGCGGAGCGTGTAGGTGGTGGACCCGAGGCGAGCTGGGAGCAACGAGACGAGGCAGGTATCTCGCGGCGCGGCTCGCGTGTCTTGTCTGGTGCATCCGCCCGGGGGATCGTCGCGCCGCGCCGCGCCGCGCCGGTCATCGCACGTGCGAGGTGCGATGGCCGATTTAGGCATGCCGGTGTCCTTGAGAAAGATAGATGAATCCGAAGAAGGCCGCGCGCGAATTAATTCTGCAAAGGGAGGTACGAGTTTTTCTGGTCTCTTCATCCTTGGAAAAAAATTTCTGTTTCACGTCGCGCACTCCCGAGGCCCCACTTGTCATTGGAGGAGAGTACTATACTTCACGCTGGCGATCACTTGACGATCACTCGACGAGCATTCGCGAGTGGAATCGCGTTTGCTCGCCTCGAGGGTTTGCCCACGGTCGTTTATGCGAACGAGCGACGCGCAGCGTAGCGTGGCCGTCGACTCTAGAAGCGGCCAATCGAGAATCGTTTCGAGACGCGAACGCGGAAGTTCTCGAACGCGCACGTTCGCAAATATTCCAGGAAAATCGTAAATTTCCCGTTCGTAGTCCCTTTGGGGACCGTAGGTTTTTTTTCGTATCGTAAATTAAACGATTTTCGGTAAAAACGATGCCCAAGGGCCCCTCCTGCGGGAATGTCCGCCGATGATTCTCGCTCGCCATCGTTCGCGACGCGAGCCTCGGCTTTCGCCGAATGTCGAAATTGCCGCGAAATCGTCGTAACGATCGCCGCGCTAAACTTTTTGCTGCTATAAACTTTCAGGTCGATATCATTATCGGCGATAGTCGCAGTCGCGTTCACGTCGTAACTGGGTGAGCGTGCAACACGGCGCGTTTAGCGCTCCTGAGAGTATCTTTTTTCTCCTGTTCACGTACAATTTTATATCCTATCGAAACCTTCTCATTATCATTAGTATTAGATACGTCTCACACAGCATACTTTATCCTGAGGATATCCCAAATTGTCCCAGATTTCCAAATCCCAGGGACGTCTCAGTAAGTAATTTCTGGGATATCCAATAAGATATCGTGAGATTTCTTATGCACATTCAAGGAATATAAGCAGTACGCGGCATCGCCGCCAGATGGATGCGGTGGAGTCTATTTTCTCGTAAGTAAAAACACAGGATAGAATAACAGACGCAGCATTATGAGATTATTCATTCATGTTTTAATAATATGATTTTTTAAAGGAGAGTAAAGAGATGTTAATTTGAAAGTATAATTATATAATTAAAAATGACGAAGAATATTAAAAACAATTAAAAGAAATGAAACAAGGATCGTTAAGACACCTTAAATAGAATATTTATAGGGGATATTGAGTGCTATATATCTTATAATAATATATCTTACGATATTTCTAAAGTTCACTTGGATATCCTCTGGACATCGTTTAAAATATCCATAGGATATCACATAGGTGAACACTTGTGCATCGCTGGATGTCCACCGGATATCTGAGACCATCATGGGATATTTTATGGTTATTGCAATATCCCAAAATGATGTTTGTAGGACGTCCCTCGGATAAAGTGTGCTGTGTGGAGTATGTGTGCCAGTGTTATATTTTTATTATAGATATATACCGTATATTGTTATATCATTCCTATAAATATGTATTATCGTTTTGACATTTTATTCAAAGCAAAATTAAAACTATAAGGACCTTTACAAGTAACAATATACTCTAGAAGAAGCAAAATCACGCGTCTATGCTTTTATAATTAGGTTAATATTCAAACAAGACGAACGACGACTCTTTCTAATTAAATAAATTCCTCTTTTAATTAAAAATTCTTTCTGGCATTTATTTCTCTTGGTTTCTTTCTGTTTAAAAAAAAAAGATAAAAGAAAGACCTGGACCGCCTCATATTCGTGACTTCTCCCTGGCTCTACGGGCAACTACCTGATCAGACCTTATATTTATTCCTCGTTTCTTATATCTTATTCTTATATTTCGTCGCGTCCCGAGCGACACCAAGCCGTGAAGTTTGCCTTTGAGAAGCGGCAGCTAGAAGCCGATTATGCTGTCGCGGCAAAAACTCACCGTCGCCGTGCGGATACCGTTCGGATACGCTTGCGACGATCCGCAGTAGCGGGGCCTGCGTCTCCTCTGTCTCTGTGTGTATAATTACCAAGATAGGTAGAAGACCTGTCATTAAAGACAACTGAAATCGCGCCGACCTCCGCACCCATCCGGAATCTCCCGCGAAACGTAACAACGATTAACACCGCCATCTATGTGATTTACGTAATTACACGGATTGAAGAACGATAAAGTTTTGATGACAAGGTCGAACAGGGCTAATAGGATCTCCGAACGATCCTAAATGATTTTTCTAAGAGAAATGTTTTAGTATCTCAAGAGTATCTATAGACGAGCGTTCGTTAAGATGTAGAATACATATTACAATTGATTTGGCTTTTTATATATAGATGCGCGCGATATATATATATATAACCGTCAATTAATAATAAAAGCTTATTTCTTATAAAAGGTCAACTTTTAAATAAATCAAGTTCTTCGCTGAATGAAAACCATACACGGCAAAAACAATTTTGTTGAAGTATCTAAAAATTTGGCCAGATACAGACCTGAAAATAATTTTATTAGACCATCAAAAGTAATTATGTAGGACGTTCAAGTATGATGATAATGCTGCAAAAAGTTCTGATATTTTAGTAACTATTTTGGGCATCCTACATAATTATTTTGATGCATAATGATAATGCTGCAAAAGGTTTTGATATTCTAGCAACTATTTTGAGCGTCCTATATAATTATTTTGCTGGTCCAATAAAATTATTTTCAGATCTGTATCTGGCCAAATTTTTAGACATTTCAGCAAAACCGTTCTTTCCGCACTGAGAGAAAAATGTATGATATTTAGAACTATAATGACATAATAAATGATTATTAGTTAGGAATATCATTTTTATAGTAAGTGTTACCATTTATAAAACGTTGTAATTTAATTTATATCTTAAATAAATGTGGCCAGTTGTTGTCGACTATTGAATATTACCGTTACCATTTATGTTGGTGACAATTACAATATAGGCATAGTATAAGTGACCCATATAAAATTTTCATCAATAATTATAATCATTTGAAGTAAAAATATAGTAAGATAGAATATATGGAATATGTAAGAGAAATTAACCATTTTATATAGTCAATACAATTGGAATATTTGACAAATATTGATACAGGTAACTATAGTCTTAGCATGCTTTACTATACACATGGTAATAATAACAAAGCAAATATGATGACTATAAATTTCTATTCACTCTGCTATATTTTGCATGTTTAAATAAACTATAAAAATATGTTTGAGTATAGTGAATATAGTGAGATTATTGTTATTTCAACTGTTTTTTTCTCTCAGTGCGTGTAGTTTCGTTTGCATCGCACTCGCAACAGAGTACAAAAGAGATTGTAGATATAATAGCGGTAAAGCTGTCGTTAGATTGTACGATAAACGACGAGAATGTACGTGACGTGGATTTCGTAGTCGTCCGATTGACACAATCGTAAATGTCGTAAATACTCGACAATGACCATTCCGTTCAACTCCTTGGCGTCGTTGGGATCGATTTTTATCTTGCGGCGTCATCGAGATGCAATGGCCTATCGGTAGTCGACGGCCAGGTAGAAGTATCAGAATTTGTCGAACACGCTCGATTGAACCGAGCAAGAACTATCGAGAAACCATCCAACTGTTCCTTACCGAATCCGGCGAGGGCGGATAATTGTGCATCGTCTACGGCGACAAATTGCCGGCAATGATGCGTTTCGACAATATTAATGCAACGTAATACGAAATAATCTGAAAGATTCGTGGAAGAGAAAGAGGATATAGCGATGCTGTACTGAGCTATAAAATAATGAACGAAAACTGAGACAATAATTTTCCTCAACCAGGGGCGTAGCCAGGATTTTATTTTGGGGGGAGGGATTGATTTAATTTAATTTTAAAAAAATTAAAATTACAAAACAACTCATAACTTTTTTTAATTAAATGAGATAACAATATTCGTTCAGGACATTTTCTTTATGACTTTAAAGCATTTACCATATCATTTCTCTTTTGGCTTTCAACCTTTCATTTTCATATTTTTATATTTGGTTCCAAAATTTCGGGGGGGGGGGGATTTATCCTCCTAATCCCCCCCCCGATTAATCCTCTGTCCTCAACGATACCGTATTCCGAGTTTCTGCTATTAAGTTTTGAAACCTGCAGGGAGGTTTCGATCAAGAACTTTTTCTTTCTTAAGTTTCTTGAGAGAGAGAACGTAAAAACTCACGGTATATCTATATTTCATGTCGGTCTCGAATAAATAATAATTTCACGAAACATCAAAACGCGTTTTCTAACGTGACAAATCTTCATTTCCGACGTCGAGTGAAGCGATCGAAGTACCTTCTCGCGTGCCGCGTTCGCGGGCGTCGATATAAATCACAGGGCTCCGCGTCTTAATGCGCGGGGTGGCGATACGAACGAGAACGGGCGTAGCGTCGGACGGCGGAGTAGCGAACCGAGCCGAGCTGTGGATTCGGCGGACCAGTTTCGGAAACTCGAAACCGTCCTCGACCGTCGTTAAACATTCGACACACGCGCCTGCGAGTAGAACGATAAGGAGTTGACGTGCCTCCGCTCTCGATCTGACATCCAATTCCGAGAAAAGTTTCAATCTCAGTGGCACCCCGTCTCTCTCGTGTGCGCGTCCTCTATCGCGCCGTTGAATTCCCCCCGAGGATCCGGGGAAATCAAAGGAATCAGAAATACGAGCTGCGCGCTCTGTCGGGAGAGTCGATCTAGACGAGGCACATCGACGAAGGAAAGATAAACAGGGGGTGGTACGGTCGCGGCGGGTGAGAGAAGCAGAGAAGAATTTGAATCGCGTGGACTAACTCGGTATCACGCTCGAGTAAAGATTTTTTGTATTACTACAGCAAGCTATGAAAGATAACGCTTTATTGCAACGAGAATGTCCTTGCGGCGAGATATTGCCTTGGCTGCGATTGTAGCCTGGGATTGTACTGGCATTATCAGTACGGTTACATTGAGACAAAGCAAACAGATGGAATCCACTTAAATATATATGATTAACAATTATCGCTAATAAAATACTTAAAAACCGTTCATACAATAATTAGTTAACTATATGTAATCTAATGTAGAGATGCTGCATAGTCGTTTGATCAAGACTGCGTACATGTTCGCCGTCAGCTCTGTTTTATGAAAATGTTACCGGCTCGGTTGATGCATAACGGTGTGCTGCTACGATGTCTATTAATCGCGCAGAAGTTTACGCGAGTAAATGGCCGTCGTGCAGAGGCCGTTTCGCGTCTCCCCCGGGTTCCCTCGATATTCCAATTCGCGCTGGAGATCGCGCGCTGCTCATTTGCATGAGTCAGCCGCTCCGAGCTGAGCCGTGGGCACAAGGCGGCTCTCGGGGGCCCGAGTGAGTGGGCATGTCGTGAATCTACCGGCGACGAGAGCCTCTCTAATCACCGCTTCACGGGACGATCAACGTCGTTCGCGCTATGCATAGAGCGCCGCTCGATGTTAAATGGATCTCCTCGAGGAGAGGAGACTGGCGCTCGAGCCATCTCTTCCGGAATAATCTCGGCTCCGTGAGAATGCGTCGCGCCGGTGCATCTATCCATCCACCTTGCGGCAACGGCCGCGATACGGTTTGCGGCTACTCCCGCAGTGTAACCGTGTATCTACCTGATTACCTCTCCGAGCTTCCTAACAAGAGTAATCTTTGCCCGTGTCAATTTACCAGGCAGCGGAATCGCTCCAGCTATTTAAAGCAAATTACAGATAAGTGCAGACCGCGCGAAATGAATAATTTATGTCGATTCGCTGAGCATACGCTGATTAATTTATCACGTGTGTTTCGCATTAGACATATAGACAAAAAGGAATGAGAGGTGTTAAATACGCCGCAGCGTTTTTAAGAATGTCATCCCACCTGACGCGTGGAGTTCTATAAATCCCACGGTTTATTTGAGAAACGCTCGGCTAGCTCCTCAAGATAAATCGTAGAGACTCTTGTTGCCTCGGACCTCCCGAGTAAAATCGTTAGGACCGCGTTGTATTTTCTAGCTGCTGAAACATCGAGGCGCCTCTCTTCTCGTCTTACGCGCCGCTTAACACCGCAAACAATTCGCGACGGCGGCGGAGGTGGCGGTCTCTCGGTCTATCCTAGGATCTGTTTTTCAGTCTGCGCATCCCCTTTAACTAATATATTTGGTGCCTGGGGCCCGCCATTGTAATACCCACCGAATACACAATAATCCCAGCTTGCCGCCTCTCGCTCCGCTTCCCATCAACCCGGTCCCAACCCTCCGCTTTCCTCTCTCTCTCTCTCTTTCCACGTGTACCACCCCTTCTTACCTTCTTTCTCCCTCACGTTTCTACCGCGTCACGTCTACCTTCATCTCTCTCTTCCCGTTCCTCCCTCGCTCTCTCATCCCTCGACGGCTTTCCCTTCATCGACGTTCTTGTCCTCTTTACCCTACAGTCGCTTCGCGAAAACAACCCGGAGTCAGCTTTTTAATCACAGAATAAACTCACGGGTCCGCCCTTCGACGGAGCTTCGCGGAAAACGAAAAGGCGACGTGGGATGATGTCGCGAGAGATCGTATTGTGTCAGTTTCTCAAGCAAATATAAATTGCGGAGCTGGGTGAAGGAAATATTAATATAGATTGTATTAGATCTATAGATAGATTATTTCTATGCATCCACTTTTTAACAATCATAAAAATGTCTATTTTTGGTTATTGATTGTCATCCGTTTTCTAAAGGAATGGTACGCAATCAAATTGATAATCTCACTATTTGTCGTCACAGAGTGTCGTTACTGGTTTTTTTTACCAGATTCGTTTTAACTCTCCGAATTTTTTCTCGTTCGGTGTCCCGGTGGACATTAGTTAAACGATTTCGGCGATTCTTGTTGCGTAAAACCAGTCGATTTACCTGCAGCGCGCGATAGAGTCGGGAATAAAACTCGAAGAGGGCCAGAATTACTCCCCAAGCGAAATCCACTCGGTCCGCTGCTCGCGGTAACGATGTTTTTTCGAAAGCGCGATATCGAAAGAAACTTTTCTCGTAGAGAGGCGGACAAGTAAACGCGTGGGCGAGCAGATGGGCAGAAGCCGCCGCTCGCTCTGGGATACAGGGCGCCTTTTTTGCGGGATTCCTTCGTTTAAATTTGCATGAAACTTTCCGCCTGAAGTGGACGTCTCGGTTGTCGGCACGTCAGCACGTAAATGGCTTCGCAGATATACTGGGTGTATCGTTGGCTACCGTTAATGATATTTCGACGAATTTGAAGCCGATATCTTCGTAGCGACGTATTCGGAATCTAACCGCAATTTTTCTATTTTCAATTTAGATTAAGCTTCAAATGAGATTTTCCTAAATAAAATACGTCTATTCAATTTCGATTAGTTGACGCATTAAATGGTATCGTGCTAAATACGGGGTTTTTCCGAGATCTAAAATATACTTCGAGTTGCTCCGAGAGTTTAATCTGGAGGTGAGATATAACATCTCTTGTGCGAGGAGGAAAAGAAAGAAAAAAAAGAGGTTCCGCATGGTAAAACGCACCTATCCACGATTGTCGGCACGGTCGGAGAATCAATCGTCGACGAAACGCAGCGCGGCATTTAAATCCACATCCTCGAGAGAGCGAGAGGGAGACTCGCCGTTGCGGCGCGGGGAACGGCGGGGCCCATTGGAGGCCCACTGGCCAGGCTGGCTGCGCACCGTAACACGCATAAATTACGATGTAATTACAAGCCTGGCGATCACGATCGGCGGTCAGGACGGCCGACAGATCGGATCTCCGAGATCCCCGAGAGTGGGAGGGAAAGACCGAGGTAAATGCGAGCTGAACGTGAGAGCGAGAGAGAGAGAGAGAGAAAGAGAGCGCTCGGGTAAGGACGAAGGCCAGGAGAACAACGAGAGTAGAAACACGGTGCATACGAAGGACCTCGAAGACGCAGAAAATTCTGAAGGAGGAAGGATGCGGGCGAGCAGAAGGAGAGAGAAGGAAGGAAAGGGAGAAGGAAGGAACGCGAGCGCTCGTGCGGACCTAATGTAACGAAGAAGGAGAGGAACGGAGCTTCGCTCATGGACGGGAGAGCGCTACCCCGGGAGTTCCACAACGAAGTGCAACTCCAGGCTCGTAAAACTGGCCCGCGCCAGAGCGATAACCCTTAAACCACCGGTCTCCACGAGTGCACGACTAGGTAACGCGGTAACCGGAATCATGCTGCGGGAATCAACGTCGGCGACGGCGATGGCGATGGTGGCAGCGGTTGTGTCCAGCCATCCGCGTGATCCCGGTGTCGCCTGGTGGACACGGCTCGCGTACGATCGGCCGCCACGCCGCGCCGCCTGGGCTCTCTCTATCGTTTTGCTTCATCTACGGGGACGATCTACGGGATAAATATTTGTCCCCGGGAGTGTTTGCTTGGTTGACAAATGTTTGCGCGCCGTTGATAATCGTGTTTGCGACGGATCAAGCGGGGGAAATCGGTGCCGCGGCGCCGATACTTCTCTCTTTCTCTCTTCCTCTCCCGGATTTTCATGAAGCGCTTCGTTATTCTCGACGGACGGAAATGTCCCTTTCGCGAGGTACCTTATAGCGTGCTTATTGAACTAGGTCGACAAGAAGTGACTATTAAGAGTCCGTTTTTATATCTCGCGATATATGGCGAAAGTCCACAAAAGTCGGGTATTTCGGGGACATACGGCGATCGGGGGGGATTGATTTTTGCTCGATCAACCGCAGTATAAAACATTCTTATTTCGATTGCAAAAGATCAATATACTGTTTTAGTCGCTGCGTGTGTGTGTGTGTGTGTGTGTGTATGTGCACTGTGTATGTTCTATTCATACAAAATATTAGCCATGTCTCAAATGATTCCAATATTATTACTTTCAGATTAAAAGAAAAACAATTTAGAATAAAAAGAATATAAGGATTGGTATCATTTATGTTCAATATTCGTGCTACACGGATTGCGTAACAGACTGTTTGGTAATACAAAAATGATTCGTGCCTCACTCTTATTCAGCAAACTGTAGAATTAATTACAGAATCACTTCAACACGTAGCGATCTCGCGGAAACCGTGTGTGTTTCATAAATTATCTCTAACCCGACCGCAAATTAAGATACGAAAGAAACTGGGTGCCTCACAAACAGCCGCTCATGAAATTCCAAACCGAGAGGTGGGAAACAGAGAGTCATCGCTGCACGTCGACGATGTTTCGTATCCGTGCCGAGTTAATGTAATCGGATGAGCCATGCAGAAGCGAGAACGTGGTACGGTGTGAGGAAGAAAGCGAGAGAGAGAGAAAAAAAAGATAATTTCGAGTTCATGCAGCTAATACGGCGGCCAAGTTAACCGGCAAACAGGACAGGTCGACTGCACGGGTGGGTGGATTCAACCCGGAGTTAGTCAGGTTGCGGCGGAGATCTGCTCCGGTGAGTTTGGTCAGGACTTTGCGAGTCCTTCCGTCTCGCTCGCCCTCGAGTCTCATCTCTCTCTTTCTCCTTCTCCCCCCCCCCTCTTTCTCTCTCTCTTGCTCTGTTCAACTTGCCGAACCTCCCGCTCGTTTTTATTCTCTCTCTTTCTCTCTTCTTGGATCCCTCGTCGGCGTTTCTCCGTCTATCCGTTTGTCACTCTCGCTCTTACTTTCCCGTTCTCCTCTGTCTCTCATTTACCGCGTCCTCTCTGTGGCTATTGTAGCCATGTTGTCTCTCTTTCTCTCTCCCTCCCTTTCTCGCTCATGGTTACGATCATCGTGTGCATCGGCCTCTCTCTCCGTCCCACCGAAACCTCTCTTATTGTTTTACGCGCCCCCTTCCTGGCCCCCCCTCTTTCATCCTCGTCGGCCGATCGAGACCTCGGTCACTCTTGCTCGAGCAAGCCGACCCTCTCCTCTCAACTCGCTAGTAGAATTTCTATATCGAACAAAATGTCGATACCTTACGTCTACATCAATGTTGAAAAAAAAGTTTGCTGAGATACCGTATTTAATTTATATTTTCAACTTATCAAGGGAAAAAAATGTCAATGTTGAAATATGAAAACTGTAATGTGTTTGATAATTAACTGCGATAATTAACTGTTATCATACTGGAGCGTCCTACTTCAATATTTTGTTATTATTGATACGTTGAAATATATATATATTAATATAGATACCATTGAAAGCGACATGTTATATAAATGAGATAGTGAATAAGATGGTACAGTTTTAGAACAGTTAAGTGATAAGAACTTAAATGATAAGAATTTTTGTCCACATTCAATTTCTCAAATTTTAACATCATTGCCTGAAGTTGTGTTCATGAATAACGAATAACGATAAATATATATTTGCAAATACATAAAATAGTAATGTACAAGGTAAGTGCATGATATAGTAATGTAGGTACACTGAAAAGAAAATGCTGTTGCTTCAATTAAAGTCTACGTCACGGGCTGCCACAAACATAAATAGTTCATTCAATTGTATTATGATTGGACCAAATATCTAGATTATTCTTTTAATAATGTAAATATTTGGTCCAATCATAATACAATTGAATGAACTATTTATGTTTGTGGCAGTCCGTGACGTAGACTTTAATTGAAGCAACAGCATTTTTTTTTCTGTGTAAGTACAAAATAATGCTCGAGACTTATTCGTAAATGCGAAAGTTAGGAGCGACAATACCTTGGACAATACGCTTCGCTCATTGAAATGCACAGCTTTCTTTTATAAATATTTCTAACTTCTATGTACACTGAGAGAAAAATGTATGATATTTGGAACTATAATGACATAGTATAATAATTATAGTTAGGAATATCATTTTTATAGTAAGTTTACGAAAGCTATATCCGTGAGTTACCTTGTACTGAAGTAGTACTGAATACTGCCGCTAGGCAGCCCGCGGGACTGCGACTCTCTCGTAAGCAAGATCTAGCAACGCGTGAAATAAAAGGCCGCCCGGCGCGAGCTTCAGCCACTGTCAGGCACTATCATGTATTATAATTTTTATTATGTATAGCAATAGCTGTGGACTATTGCTGGAATTATAAAAATTTTTACTATGTTTTTCATTATTTTACATAGTAAAAATTTTTATAATTTCAACAATAGTCCATGGCTACTGCCATACATGGTAAGGAAACTGACGGAACCATATACGTATAATGAACACATTCATATACAAGAAATAAGATCTTACTATAATTATGAGTACAGTTTATTATTATTTCGTATGTTTCGTCGAACTTTCAACTGTGTTTCATATAACTATATTTTATAGTGTGGTTACCTACACGAAAATCTATTTTTTTGTTTACCATAACCATTTCTTATGGTTGCACTAATTTATGTCATAGTAATAATGACTACAAATATGTGTTCACTCTACTATATTTTGCATGTTTAAATGAACTATAAAAATATGTTTGAGGCCAAAACGAACTATAAAATATAGTGAGATTATAGTTATTTTAACTATTTTTTTCTCTCAGTGTATGTTATATCTTATTGCTCACACGCAATAGAATGATTATTAATTATTTTTTCTGTTTAATAGTATCTTTACTCGATATTTTTTTCACTCTAAAATACCGACAGAAAAGTAACAATCGTTATCGTGCTGTCGATACCATTGAAGCATCATGAGTACCTTGTTTTGCGGTGGTCACGAAATTTGGCGCTCAGATCCGCGCAAACTCGATTGTGCGCGCTTCGATGGATCCGGAACATTTTTATTTGCGCTTTACGCATCGGCGAAGCGCATCCGCGCGTTTGCACCGGTCGCTGCGACCTCGCTGCAACGCCTCGATTAAATGGCAAGTGAACCCGATCGCAACTTGACGTCGCCGACAGTCGTGGCGGCGCAAACTCGTTCACCACTTCCGTGAGAAGAAAGTGAGAGCGTCCGGACAAGGGAGACGTCGCGTCGACGCGGTTATAACTCCGCGCCTTTAATAAATTACGTCGCCGTAATTATGCAATATATACGGAGCCTCCGACCGACCGAGGCATTATGCGAGGCATGCCGAATCAGCCCCTCGCTATTCCGAGCATTTTAGGGCGGCGATCTATGACCGCGCGCGCGGTTTTCGGCTCTCTCTTTCCCTTCCTCCCTCGTCGAACGGTCCGTTGTAAGCGTGGAACTGCTTCCGAGAATCCTGTACAAGGGGCTGACCCAGAGCCACAGATATTAGAGAAGCCGAGAGAAATGGCGGCCGCTTTAACAGCGAGATAGCTCTTGATCGTTATGAGACTATTCAATGTTGAAAATTAAATGGGATTTTATCAAATTAAATGTCGAGATTACAAATTGCAGATTGTAGATAATATGAAAGCTTGTTTCTGACTTCTTTATAAATAATATTTAATTCAATGAAAGTTTAACATGTAATAAATTGTAAGACGACTTTAACTGGCAAGAGATGGTATTCTATTTATGACTACGTATCAACCATACGGATTGTGGTCCTCAACGAGTAATAAATTTAATAATAATAATGCTAAAGCATCTATAAGATTCTCTCCCTCCCCCCAACCCCCTCCCATCACGAAAACTGTTAAAAGAAGTTGTTGCGAAAAATATTACCTCAGCCAGGATTTGAACCTGGACCTCCCTATACTCCGTGCGGGCGTCGTAGCCAGTTCGACCACCGAGGCATGTGATAATATTTATCGCAACAATCGATGATGTTATAAGAAAACGTATTCGTTTCGTGTGACACCATTTTTCAGTCGAGGTGTATAATAACCAGAAATTTTCCTAAATTGCCAGTAAATAATTAACATGTAATAAATTGTAAGACGACTTTAACTGGCAAGAGATGGTATTCTATTTATCACTACGTATCAAATAATACTTAATTCAATGAAAGTTTAACGAGTTATTTAATTTAATTTAAAAAAAAACTTGATCTTAAAGAGCGTTCATCAAGCAGCGATTGGGAGAGCGTAGTCGAGCCTTGAGCGTCTTAACACATTCCCGCAGCCGCTATTTCTCGTCTAGGTGATGTTTGTCCGGTCGTATTTAAACATTTCGCAGAAAACGTAAGTCGCACGCAAGGACTTCGGAAGAAAATCAGGCATGCGAAACAAGCCTGCTTGGACGCTCCGCGAGCTTACTCGAGTTTAGTCGCCGGAATGCACGGTCAGCAGTTCGGCAGCTCGCATGTTTTATCGCGGAAGTCGCGCCTGTTCTCATTTCCATTTACACAGTCGTGGACGTGGCTCTGAGTCAGAGTGCCGGAAGCCGATAAGACATCTCCAGGCTCGCTACAATTGCAATTCGGCCGGTAACGGTGCGCTCTGGATTAATACGCGCCGCGATCTTTAGACGCGATAACGCCGAAATCTTTTTGTTCAGGACACACGCAACTATTATACGGCCTGATGTGTATATTTCGTCCGGCAGGAAATGTTTGGACGCGCGAAAATTACATAGTGTGTTTTGGAAATGGACGCGCTAAGATTATAGTGGTGTGTTTAAGGGCTAATAACACGCTAAGCCGCGTGGAACCATTTCTAGAAGCGAGCGTAGAGAGCGACCACAACGATGGTCGTAATGAGATTCGGTACTCCTCCGAGCGGCTTTTAAATTTAGATTTTAAACGTGATGTATTCAAACAAATAGCTATTGTATGAAACAGTTATTTTTTAGTGTACATTTTGAGCATGCAAATGTGTACTCTCTTCGAGGAATTTCCAAAAGGTCGGGAATAATACATTTTAATTTACAAGAAGGAACTCCGGTCAGTGATTCTTATGGCCCGATCATATGCGAGCGCGTGTAATTTCGGGTCCGGTCCGGTTGAGGGAGGGATGGAGGGCAAAAGCGGGATCGGAGCGAAATATACGGAAGGGCCGAAACTGCGGAGAGGTACCGCGTGGCCCCGCAATAAATGCGGATTGCGCAGAATTACCGCGATGAGGGACGCGGACCGCGCGCGTTTGCGGACAAAACGGTGTCGGCGAAAAACGGAGAGTGAACTGGAGGAAGGGCCCTTTAATTGCTGAAATTCTCGAGGCAAATTGGAACGAGGATCGCGGGTTAGAACGTTAGTCCGCCGGAATGCGTTTCAATTGTCGTAAAAGTTTAGAAATTTAATTATTCTGCGGTCACACGATTCTGCGCCCCTCTCTCTCTCTCTCTCTCTCTCTGTTTAGCGATTTAGCTTCTTAGTCATGCGAGCGATATTAAAGTCATCGGTCATCTTCAATGTTCTGCGACGACGCGTTATCTCGCACATTTTAATTCCGTCCTCTCCAATTTGTTTCTCCCTCCGCCGATTATCTCGCGCGCGTGTCGCAACACGCTCCGTATCGCTCTCGGTATATTATTAACCGTAATATCTCGGTTTGTGTGTCGCATAAGGACTCGATTCTTCCGCGCGCAAATTCCATGATAACGAAGAGAGTCAATATTTGTTAGGTTATTATCACCATTCGCGCTCACGTCGTCATCATTGATACGTATCGACAAGTAATGAGGAATGTAGTGAAGACGTAAAAAATATTGAACGCGATAAATATTGAACGAGAGTTTCATCTTTAACGGAGATTATCTGAGAAAAAATAAATTGCAAATTTTATAAAGAGAGAAGTCTGTGATTTCTGAGAGAATTGTTAGATCCCTGTTTATTAGGTACACTGTAAAAAAAGTATGTAAAATTACAGGACAAGTGTAAAAATTATATGTAAATAAGTGTAAAAGTATCATTATTTATAACGGAAACGTAACAAACTCATGTATTTTTACAACAATTATTATTGTGAAAATACGTGATTTTGTAAGTTTCCATCATAAATAGTGAAGTAATATTACATCCTTTTTTTACAGTGTATCCCTCTTTTCCTTCTTTTTCTTGCCACGCAATACGCACGAAATACGAAGTCGGGCAACAAGCGTCGTTCCCGTCGCTGAGAAAAACTAAATCGCGTCGTTCCTGTCAGCTGAGAAAAAATAAATTGCAAATTTTATAAAGAGAAGTCTGTGATTTCTGATAGAATTGTTAGTTCCCTGTTTATTATCTCTCTTTTCCTTGGGTCTTTCCTTCTCTTCCGCAACGCAGGAAATACGAAGTCGGGCAACAAGCCTCGTTGCCGTCGCTCCTCCGACGAACACCACGCGACAGACAACGTGGACGAAGTGTGCTCGCGGGTCACATGGTAGTCACGGTCGTCACGGTGATCGTGCGACCGCAAAATAGTTGCGCCGTGATACGGCGCGGGTGGACGAGCGCGGAGCGATGGCACGGCTTACACCATATTGCCAAGCCGATCGTGAAGTGTGATATCGCCGTGTACGGGAATGGAGGTCAGCCCGGGCAAATTTTTGTCGCCGCGCGTCGAGCTAGGAAGTCTCGCGGCCTCGAGAACAACGCGAGCCAGACGTCCGCTGATCGAGCGCCGAGGCGTACCGAGCGTTTCGCGTTACGTTATCAAGTCGACGCGAATCTCCAATCGTCCGGTCGATCCACCGGCTCGATCGCGCGGAGACCGAGTCGTCCGTTGCGACGGACAATAATTACCCGTCGAATGTCCTCTGTGGGTTATGCCAGCGGGAACACGCTCCACTGGGCCAGACCAGACACACCTGGGGTCGCCGGAAAAACTCTCAGCGCGTAAAAGCTGTCCGTAAAACCGTGGCGAGATCCATCCAGGAGCCGAGGATTCGTCGGCCATTGACGCGATCGACGGTCTGCGTGGCTGGCAGGTTGGATTTAAACGTCTGACGTTTAGATGATTTTTATGCGAAAGGAACCACTTCTATGTCGAAAATGAAGATTAAATTGCAAGCTCTCTTTTTTCCTTTCACGAAAAGGAAACCACTTGAGAAAAAATTAAAGAGGCACAGTAGCAACTGAGCCGCAACCAACAACGTAGAACTACGTCAACTGTCACTATTTCTAGGCACTTTGTCTTTTAATTTGGTCATAACTTTTTTTGAACGATGGGCAAACAAAAATTTTGGGTGGACAAACGTGGACAAATCGTGGACAATCGTATCCCGCTTAGAAATTAATGAAAAATGTTCATAGGGGTGCTGATATCAAATTATTCCTAATTTTTTAATTTGGTCATAACTTTTTTTTGAACGATGGGCAAACGAAAATTTTGGGTGGACAAACGTGAACAAATCGTGGACAAACGAATGCCACCTGAATTTTATAAAAATTTGCATTTCGGGGTGCTGATGTTAAATTTTTCCCAATTTTTTTATTTGGTCATAACTTTTTTTTATCGATGGGCAAACGAAAATTTTGGGTGGACAAATCGTGGACAATCGTATCCCGTTTAGAAATTAATGAAAAATGTTCATGGGGATGCTAACGTCAAATTTTTTCCCAATTATGACATCAGCACCCCGAAATGCAAATTTTTATAAAAATCAGGTGTCATTCGTTTGTCCACGATTTGGCTACATTTGTCCATCCAAAATTTTCGTTTGCTCACCCTTCAAAAAGTTATGTCCAAATTAAAAAATTGGAAAAAATTTGACATCAGCACCCTCATGAACATTTTTCATTAATTTCTAAGCGGGATACGATTGTCCACGTTTGTCCACCCAAAATTTTCGTTTGCCCATTGTTCAAAAAAAAGTTATGACCAAATTAAAAGTCAAATTAAAAGTGCCAAGAAATAGTGACAGTTGACGTAGTTCTACGTTGTTGGTTGTGGATGAGTGAGTTGCTACACAAGAAAGTTAGCTTAACTTTTTAACGCTACTATATCGAAGTGTTAAGGGATGGAGAGTTGAAATAAGTTTTATTATAAATCGGTTTCTATAAGCTATCTAATGAGATATTATTTATTACTCTACGATTATTAGTTGCGAAGATATAAGCGTTCAAAGTGTGACATGTTTTCGTTGCATCCGTGCTCGCGAAGTTACCCCTTACCCCGGAGAAAGACGTAGTTCTACGTCAAAAAATTTATATAGCACAAACGCAAACTCATGTATATGAATCATTACAGCATAACTTGAATCTCTTAAACGGATAGTACGTGTGTATGTTTGCGTCTAGAGGCCATCTACAATGAGTTGCAGTCGTAAGAGTCGTAAGAAATTGACCAATCACAGTTCATTATTCTTTGATCGCAAGGAGAATAATGAACTGTGATTGGTCAATTTCTTACAACTCTTACGACTGCGACTCATTGTAGATGGCCTCTTACAGATTAATTAATTTCTTTAATAGGAAATTAAGTAAAGTGACTATCTCGGACAACTGCCTCTATCGCGATGACACTATCGCCATTTGCGGCTTGGATTTCGCGCATATAGCCTATCGAATGTACCCAGAATACAAGCCGGGATGAGAACAGGGCCAGATCCTCGATCGCTCCCAAGGCGGCGCGCGGTATATATAATCTTCCTTTTTATTTTAAAATCGCGCGTAAACGCGCGGACCAACTGGCGCTCTCGGTTTACCGAGGGGGAAAAAAGCGAGGTGAACGAGAGACAGGGGGACGGGAGGGCTGCCAAAGCAGCCTGAAAACGAAGGCCTCGTATCGCTCTAAAGGGACCAGTTTTATGGATGTTTTGCCGCGAAACGGTTTTCCTGCGATGAAAAGGCGAGAAAAGTCCGGAACTGACCAAAGGGGTGGTTGTTGGCGATCGGTAGGGAAACGCGGCGCACAAGGGGGTCGACAGGAAGGGAGGAAGGGGACGCTGAGGGGAAGTGCCGGTTGATATACGACTGGGGACCGTTTTGGTGCTTGTAATACCGGGCGCCACACAACGATAAGGCACGTCTATTATTGGCCGATCTCGTGTGCGTATCGCTGGGACGCAATCTCTCTTTCTCCCTTTCTCTCTCTCTCTCTCTCTCTCTCTCTCTATCCCCTTCTCTTTCTTCTACCGAAGTACATTCCACGTTTTCGTGTATACGCCTCGTGCTGTATACGCGTAGTAAATTTACGAAGGGTTTGCCCCTAAATCGCTGCCGCCGCTGGGACGCGAGATTGGGTGGCGGCGTTATTAAATATATTAAGGAGCTTCCCGTGGCTATGGATTCTCTGACCAATTTGATTTAGCGTCGAGCCGCCGATCGTTAATCAGACGAAGACGATGGCATGATTGCGTCATTTTGAAATATGTTAACACTCGATAATTAATTTTTCGTGCAGGGTATCCTACGATAAATTGTTCATTCAGTTACGAATTTCGGGAATTATTTTGTATACGATCGTCTAAGTAAAATTAAAATTTTTAATTTTAATGAGGATTGTCTAACATTCTATCGGGAAACAAAGGGTCAATCGTAAATATTTAAAAGTCATCACAACGGGGAAATATGTAAAAATGAATTTCGCATTCCGCGCCGGTGATCGCAATAAATCGGGATTCTCGTAACTTGAACGCGGTTGCGAATCCGTGACGATCGGCAATGAATCTAGACGTTATCAGTTACGCGCCGGCAGAGAAACAGGCGAGTTGTTCATGTCGATGGCTCTTGATATTTATGCGCGATGTTACTGATCGGACAGCCGATGATGTTACCAGGTACTACCGACAATGAGCGAGCTCTTAACTCCGACACATCAAGCATAATGCGAGACGGGAGAGGAGGATGTGGGTACTGTTAGTCGGTCAATCGTAATGCCTTTCGCAGAAACTCAAGACTTTGTTGCACGCAAGCACCTTACACCCACGTGGTCTCAAGCCGTCTCCGAGAATATATTCCCTCGATCCGATGCAATATTTCCGTAGTCGCGGCTTGTTCGTGCGTCACTGAATTATTTGCGAGGTTTACGAATGCAGAGATTATGCATATAATATAATTAAACTTCCACTTTCTTTAAAAAATGTCGTGGATGGATGAGCTGTGAGTCATAAAACGATTTATTCGCTTATTTGAGAAGGGTAAAAGATACAATTTTTTACGAAAGGTAGTTATCTTGATTTTTTAAGAAAAATTGAGCAATTTTCGAGCGAAGGGGAAATTTATGCTAATTAATTCAACGATATATATTGCGTTATGAATTGTAAGAACCCTGATGGATAATCTTGTTGAAGTTTTACGGCTATAGAATAAAAACGTGTCTTTCGGGGCAGTTTTTTTCGCGTCTGCCGTGAAATTAACTTCTCGAGACTCGTGACCTTTTGAAAATAAGCAATTCTATTATGTAGATAAAGGAGAAGGTCCACTTGCAATCCTCTTTTAAAGGGTTTCAAGAAGGTTAAGGCAAATCGTCGGAAGGGATAATTTGTCGCGATTGTTTCTCTATCCTAAGCTAAAAGCCCCAAGGATTCGCGGACCCTTTTGATTATGAATAGGCGAGATTGGCGAGCGAGGGTCGCGAAAATAGCCCAGTGACCCCCTCTAAGGGACGCGAAATGAAAGGGTCAGAATTAAAGCTCTCCATTCTACGCACTGGCTTCTGCGAACATGCCATTGAATTTCTATGGTACACGCTTTTGAGATTCGAATGTTAATTCTCTAGTACCGAAATTTATCCAGTACGGAGAAACAGCGTTTTCATTCAATGAACTCGTCAATAAAAAAGGACGTAGAAATCGGAAAGAGATTAGAGAAATATAATGCGATACTAATGTAATCCTTCAGTTAATTATTTTTCTAAGCCCTTTTCATCAAAATGACTTCGATGCTTCATTGCAGCGTATAACTGCATTCCCACGTCCCGTCGGTCATTAAAACGTTATTATAAAATACACGCCATCCTGTGCACTCTTAACGTCGGCCGATCTATTGATTTACGCCCTATTTTAATTCTATCTTCGTTCTCCTTCTCCACATCCCTTTCTCCCTACGTTTTCCTACCGGCCGCGGGGGACACCGGCGGCGTAAGGGTGTTACTATGGTGAACGAGGTCAGTTGTTTATTTGTTCGTCCCAAAATGGAACGCGTCCATCGCGGCCTGATTTATCGCCCGTTGCGAAACTTTAATGCGTTTCGGTTCGGAAGAGAACTCTAAGGAGGGACTTCCTCTTTGAGTCCACTCTCGCGAGCCAATGTGTACTTTGTGTCCGCCCGAATGGCTTCGAAAAGAATCGTTATTCGCCGAAGAATTATATCCGAGTCGTTTATCTCGATTCGCGACGACGCCTCGGTTTTCAATCGCGTATAACTTGAAACCTGTAAAAAAAAAGTGAAGTATCCCTCGTATATATTTATCAAGGAAAGATCTACTTTAAATTGTTCGAAAAGGGATTTTGTAGATGAAATACGGGAAACCCGAAATCTTTCGTGTGCTTTGGTTCATAAGCCGATAAATGGAAATCTTTGGTTTATAGCTGAAATTTTGTTGATGGCTCAAATTAATTCCACAGATCCGCGTCGGGGATAAAAATGAATGTGCCGTATATCAATGCCACTCGAGATTTTAAATGCTTTCACGTGTGAGAGAGAAGGATCGCGTTCTCCGATACGCATCGCATTCTTAGTAGGCGGTAGGAAATGGAAAAAAAACAGGATGCCGTGCATCGGTGGATTCTACCCTAAGTGAATGGCGCACGCATGAGTCGGGGCGAATGCATGGGTCTATGAGGATGATGTGAAAGGGTTCGACCCACGGTACGTCGCCTCGAGTGAGGGCGGCTTTTGCGCCAGGGCCGTAATCAAACGCACCCTTTCCGATGCTTTTTTTCCTCCCCGCATTTATCCGCGATATAACGAATCAGGTGAAACGAATTGATTTCGTCATGAGTTTCGTGGGCGTACGATATGTATTTCAATGCGGTACTGTTAGCGAGAGAAATAATAGAGCTATTATTTTGTGGAGTCATTAGGTCGTCGTTCATCGTATGCATTAAGTAGCGGCGGATATTTTGTACATCGCGTGATCTGAGTACAGATAAGCCGCGAAAGACAGACATCGCATAAAATACAGTCATTATCGCAGATTATGGTAAAATATTGTTTACGAGAGGTACGACGAATGTACGGTGTCAGCGAAAGCGACAAGTCTTATTCATATTCAAAGTGGCGCGCGGCGATTTATCAAATCATGAAATATGTATTAAGATCGTGTACGCGTACTACAAGTATAATAAATACGCAAGGCCTCGTGTCTCCCGCAAAGTCTCACGGCGGATAAACACCGCCGGTGTTTTAGCAGCAAATATTTGGCAAATAATTTCGACACGCGTTCGCTTGTTATCACGCATTCAAAGGGAAGGAAAACGACAGACCGGCCCGCCCGTTGTCGCACGTCACTGATGGATAAGGGTTGACTGGCGGAAGTCGGGATGGCTGCCGACCGTGGGAGATGACGACGAGAGCTCGGGGGGTGCTTTGATTGCGATCCAGGAATTAATTAACGAGTATGAGCGGGATCTGGTCGCCGGGAAATCTGACGTGACTACCGGCGACGGTGCGAGCTTAAGGTAGATATGAGGAGCCGCCGTGACGCGGGCGTACCACTCGGCGGAAGGGCTCGCTGGCAGATAATTAATAATAGGCATTATTCGAGATCGAGCACAAAGCTCTCAGACACCGGCGCGATGGACGGGCCGGTTGCGGCGCGTCGCGTCGGTTTGTCAAAAACTGCGAGCGCTTTTGTGTTAGCGATATCGCTCGATTTAGTCGCCACGTCGCCGTAGCACGACGTTTTATTATAGACGCGTCTATAGACGGGTAGAACTAAAAGGTGATATATCGACTTTGTAACTATTTCCGTAACCATCGAGGTGCTAGACAGGGGCTGCGAGACAAGGGGGAAAACGCGAGACAGGTCTGCGTGAATAATGTGGAGTAAACGCTCCTTGCTCTTATTTAAGTTGACTCTTTGCCGTGCAAGCCGATAGATTTTGTAGAATACATATGAAAATAGTTGCACTTGCAATACCGCGGTTACGCGTCTTCGGAGTTGAAGCGCTGACTTTCACGAGTAGGAAACTCTGGCCGGTGTTACGAAAGCGCGGATGAAAAGGAGTATTTGTTTAATCTCATTTCTCGATTCATCAGTATCGCGAACCGTAAATCTTTCCCGTCACGAAGGCTTCTTTTTTTCTTAAAAGTGGAGCAATCGTTACTTTGACGTAGAGTAAGCGCTGGCTGTGTTTGAACTTTGCGGAAATCGGATGATTAAGTCGACGGGGCATAGAATGATCACATCACCGATACGCTCCTGTTCGAGGAAGAATAAGAGTGCGAGGCAAATATGACAACAGACGGAATGAGATGGAACGCGGTTTACGATGTGTAATCTCTGATTAAACGCAGGCCTCCACCGCGCCGGACCGTTCGTGTTTAGATAATTAGAACGGAGCCGCTCTCGCTCCCCGACACTTCAAAGGAAATCATCCCGTTCGCTCGTCGGGCGCGGGCACGATCGATCGCGTTTTGAAAATAAACCCGTTCCCGCTTTTATTGCATCGCCAGGCGCGATGCATGCAGGACGCGTTTGCGGATCCCTTTTTCCATTTGACGCGTATCAATTGAGGAACGAGGCCGATATTGATTGACGTTGGTTGATTATTGTTTGATGGATAATTATAGTTTCGCGAATGTATCCTTGCCCGTGCCTATTTTCAACGAAAGCTCGTGGTCTTTAAATAATTTCCGATTCGAAAAATATGAATAAGCCACTAATTATTCTGGGGGGTGAACGCGAATGACAGACTGGATTTATTCAAATGTCCTAACATATTCATGTGGCTAATATATCTCTCCGATAACAATATTTCTATCAAGGAGCCGACACAATTCTCAGAAGAGGCAGATATTAAAAATATCTTAACGACAAATTCGCAGACGTCATCAACAAGTGGCGCAAGTTATTCCCGAGATCGCGCGATTTATTCTTGTCTCTTGACGCGCACGAATTTTCTACTCGAAAGAATCGCCAGTTTGTTTCCCTTCTCGTTAACTATTTGTCTTTTTTTTTTTTACATCTATCTCGCGGCACCGCCGACGTATTTCGTAATTTTCGTCGAACGCGATCGATGCCGGCGGATCAGGCCGGCCGCACGTGAAAACAGAGGCGTTCTCTGTTCCCATTTAAAACGGGGTTCTCACACTCGCGTAAAATCCTTCAAATATTGGCCTATGCCAGTGACCCCGCTGGATACACGAGTCTCCGGTAAACCGAGATACGAGCCGCTCGAATAAGGGACACATTGTTGTCGGGAATCGCGTGACGCGAGCTTCGAGAGTCGAAGAATCGCAAGAGAGATATATACCATATGCGCTGACTCTCTATTTTGTATGACGTGCCGGATAAGAACTGACGTACTCCACATTCTACGCGGCACCTATTTCAGCAGCATGGACTGTATTCGTAGCTCGTGCCCGAGCGTTTGACAGCGCGTTTCGCGAATACTACTCTATTTCTGAAATTTAAACTGGCAGCATCCTGCCGACGTTTTGCACAAACCGGAAGTTACAGCAATTAAATGGCATTCCGCGGCGTATCTTTCTGCCCCGCTGCAACGTTAACGACAAATTAACGAGCTCCGTTTGCGCCGATTAAAATAAGAGATTCTCAAAATTAAGATCGGCGTCGTAGAATACATTTCAAGGTCCAATAACGAGAAGGAAACCACCGTAACGATGGGACGCGCTTGATAAACCGAGATAAGAGCGGTGTGCGTGGACACTGATGGATACCTTTGCATTTGGGCAAATGTATATTTATTGGCTAGGCCGGCGTAAAATCGCGTCGAGGGTAACCTACTCGAGAAGGAGATATCCGGAAAATATTTATAGACCACCGCGCCAAGAAAATAAACTCTCCTTCTGGGAACCGGCGAGTTATGACGATTTAAGTGCCCGTTTCAACGGGGTGCCGAGCGTTGCCGTCACGACGCTGGACGTCGATCCGAGTTTCGTCTATGTACTCGCTTTCGTCCGAACTCGCTCGCTCGCGTGTGCAGGTCTATACGGATGAATTTATGGCCTTTCCCCCATTCTTTCCCACTCATCGGTCCGACTCCGGTACAGAAGCGCTCGAAAGATATATCGATTTTTATGAGAGAGCCGAAGCCGTTAAGTTACTCCATCAAAAAGATGTTCGGCCTCTGAGAGTGTAATACTCGTTAAAATTGGTGAACCGAGGAATCAAAAACTGATTCTCGACCAATCCAGGCCTTTAATGCGCCATTCAAATAAATCACGGTTGAAGAAATGATTTTTAGTGCGAATCCTGTCGCGATATCAGGAAACGTCTACTAAAGTATACGTTCGAGTGGGCACAAATTTTCTTAATAAATTAGGACATGCGAATCGATAGGCAGGTCACACCCGAAGCGAGCACGCCGAATGATGTCGGACGATAAATTATGAAAATCCAGCGAAAGAGGAAGCGAATCCGCTCTAGGTGTCCGCCAACGCTTTACTTCTACGCTCGACCCAGTTCGAGAACTCGATCGCTGCTGACGCAAGAACGTGAGACATACGCTTGCTCCGACATGATCGGTGTCGCGTCATTGATTTTCGTCAATAAGCGTAAAATGCGTTCGCGCGACAGATCGCCACGTTTCACTTGTTTGTCGTCAATCGCGGGAGCCGACTGGTCCACGTACTCGCGTCAATGAACGCTGATGTACGTACGTGTATCTTACATCCTATATATACAACACCCGCCTCTTTCCCGACGCGAGCTGCAGCGATGTCTTCGAAACGAGATAAGACCGGGCGAGTCTCTTAAGAGCTCTAATGGTTCAAGTCATCCTTCCACGAGAGTATCGTGAGGATGCCGTTTCGGAGTCGCGTTTGTATTCGAAACAGCTCGCGACGATGCATACCCTTCTTTAAATTTACATGAATTTCGTGAAATATTTGTTACATTTAGGAAACCATGAATCGACAACAATGAATCAAATGTATGGATTTGATAGCGAAGTCAAAGCTAAATATTCTGTTCAGATGGCAGAATTGTTTACAAAGGTTTACAACTGGCTGCCTCTTGCACATTGTCACAACCATAGAGTGCTTGTGAGTATTTTTCAAAATTGTCATATTGTTTGCATGTTTTTGTATATATCTGGTCTGCCATCGTATCATTGCTCCCCTATTCCTTGACTCCCGACCTTCAACTTCTTCTTAACAGTAGTCTTTATTATCGACAACAACTAGCAATGGTTTGGTACAGAAAACATTACGACGTTTCGACCCTTGGCTTGGGTCTTTATCTAGTAAATACTGAAAACAATCACTCAATTATAATAGTACCATTGTGATGGTAAAAAAAATGCAAACGCATCAAAATTTAAAAGAAAGAGACCATACCTAATCTAATCTCACAACTTAAGTCCCTCATTAGTACAACAAGAACATCTTAAATTATGACACAATTTAACCGAACAATCATTTATTTAAGCTAAGGAAAATTTGTCAGGTGTTAAACGAAGTCAATTTATAAAAAATAAATAAATAATAGTATGCTTACATGTCTCGTATGTCAATGGTGATAGAAATAGAAATAAAAGAGGTTCTTGGTGTTAACATAACACATAGCAATTAAAATGCACAGTACGTCAATTAATATATAAAATCAGTTCTTCTTCTTAGTCCAACATCGTAAACAATGTATAGTGATCACCATGGTGCTCCATTGTGATTTTCTTGGCAAAGCTACTCTCAGTGGTTTGCTATTGCCTTCCGAGAGGTGGTGATCAATTAAAAATTTGATATGTTCTGGGTGGGTTTGAACCTGGATCTTTGGCACAGAAAGCAAACGCGCAACTCTTATGCCACGATCACCACACATACCTTCAACTTGCTGATCAATTATAAACCAAGCAATTATAAAATTTCTTATATCCTGAGGTATATCCTGTTGTGTGACGATGTATATCCAGAGATTGAAAGTACAATTGACTGTACACAATTGCGGTGAATAATATTGGTACAAATTCCAATGCCCGTATCAACACTGTACATATTGAAAATTGATTTTATATTATTCGTCATAAATACACCGTAATTTCTGAAAGTCAAAGAAAATTGTCACTTTAAATACAGAAATATATCTCGCGCACAGCCGTCCCTGCTTATTCGTGAAGATAAGTCGTGGAAGATTAACGATGGCGCGATTTAATGTCCTCCAGATACTTCTGTTACTTATGTAGAGTCACCTAATTCCGAATTCCAAATCGTCTTTTCAGATTACGCTCCTCGCGATAGCGTGATTTATAACGCTTAACGTTAATCAACGTCGGTGTGTAAGCGGTCAACCAACATGTCGACATCCACGCGCGGAGATTGGGTATCGTTAACGCGACTATGACGACGTGTCCATCGCGTAGGTTCGGTCAGCCTAATCGAATAATTTCGATCGGTACCGGAATTCGATCGGTGCCGCGGAGTGAACCTGATTTATGATATCCCGTAATTAATCCGGGTCGGCCACCAGCAGGAGGAAGGGGTGGGAGGCGGAGGAGAGGGAGGAGGAGGAGGAGGAGGAGGTGGAGGACCGTAGAACCGTTGCGACCATCGTGTAAGGCCATCGTCCCAGGTATCCCCCAATGGGCCGCTAATGATCGTACCTACGATTAATCAACGGCGTATCGCGCGCGCTCATACGTGCGGCATCGTGTGCGCACCGTATGTCATCGCGCGCCGCTCACTCCCGCCGCTTGTACGGCAGCCAACTTGGAAGTCGAAACGAGCGCCGCGGAAACGCCGCTACTAATTCCCCCGAGAACCCCGGCGATACAGGCCGGATTTATGGTCGAGCTCGTACCGGGAATTTTCGGGCCGCCGCGCCGCGCCGCGCCGGGGCGACGCGACGCGAGGAAGACGCCTCCTTCGCCGTAGTAGACGCGCACCGTGGCACATGTAAATTTATACGGCGAGAGAATACGAGTTCGACGATAGAGAAATCACCGGCGTGTAATGGGCGCTTTAGCTTGATCGGTTCATCCGGCCACCTCGACGAAACTCACTCTCGTGTCCGATACGAGGAAGGAATATTCCTAGATTTCTGGGACACCGGGTATACTGGGGATTTCTTTCCAACGTTCGTGATTTCATTTAAAAAAAAAAGGAAATAACGAGAGCGCGGATTGCCTCATGCGATTGCTATATTAATAGCTTGTTCTGTACGAGCCGTATCTCGCTAGATCTACAGATCCATATATTTGCAGATCGTTAGATCCATAGATTGTCAGATCCATACGTTTATAGACCAGTGGATTGCCAGGTCTATAAATCAATTGATTCATAGATCCACGAGTCTCGCTCTCTCTCTCCTATATTACGCATAAGGACAATGATCTCAGAGATATTGAACCCACAATACATTCTCTCGTTTCTCCTCTCGGTTTCTTTCGATCCTATTTATATGCAAATTATACGGAGAAATGTAAATCAAAATAGCGTGATGAAAGCAAATGAAAATTACAGAACGTTATCAATCATACGCGGCAGACGCTGGAAATTTTTTTTAATTTCTCGATTCTCAGATTCTTGCTTTCCGAGAACCTTAGGTTTGTTGTTCTTCTAATTATCCGGTTTGCGTCGAGCGACAAATAATGCGTATATTTCGTGCGGGGCCTTCGCGTTATTGTATCTCGTGACGCTCGTTACGACAGGCCTGTCTTAATAGTAAAATAAGCTTTTCGTGTTAAGCACGAATGCGAGAGACTTTAACGACACGAGGTGACTGATGTCGCGTTTCTCGGAAGGTCCATTGACACCGTCCCATTAAGTAGACGGACGACAAAACAATTTAGCGTTAATTAATGTTGCGCCGGCGGGTCCTCGTCGAGTGCAGTCCGTCGCCTCGGAAAATGTTAATAGAGCCGGTGCGGTACCGACGCTACGTACTGCTTGCTTTTAGTATTCTCTACGGTAAAGTGTAGTAAACGTATTAAACCAGTTGCGTAAAAGTTGTCGCTGTTAGCCATTATCATTAATTACACAAACAGTTTGTCAAAGACGCAAATATTATTACGAAAGAGAAGAAATATTAAAATTTCTGAAAAAAGAAATTCGTACAAGTAAAGAACTTGATACGTAGAAGAGAAATATGAAAATTTCTGAAAGGAGAAATATCCGTGCAAATAAAAGACTCGCTACAATATAAGTAGCGCTAATCTGTTTTTTTATTTCGATAAATATTTTATTAAAAACTCCTACATATTTGATTAAAAACTCCTATGATATATTAATAGCGACCGATCTGTAAAGTTACGGAACTCTAGCTCCACGGTTTCTTCCCGGCTCGTTTCTTTTTTCTCGTGCGGAGTCAAACGGATTTTAAAGGGTCGCCGACAGATGCCCGGGTTTCAAGAGGATCCCGGCTGAAGCAGGCAGACGCGCACGAGGAGGAGAGCGGATCTCGGAGCCGACCGGTCGACGCGGCACGAGGAGCGGATCGCCGGCTGGCCGGCGAGGCAGGTTCGCACGACCTTAGCGTTTCAGTGTTTGCCCACAAATCGACAAGAACTGGTCGGTGCAGGTTTTTCTGGGCGGTAACGAACCAACTGCAGTAGGTCGGCCGCAGTAGGGATCGCGCGGTGGAGAGATGGCGAAGGCACTCTCGAGTGCAGATGCCGGGAGGTGGCCTTGCCCTTCGGACACAAGGCTAGAGTTCATGAGCGGTCTCCACTACTCGTTGCTCATCGAACGATACACTCGATACGCATTAACTCCGCCGTGGTCTTCAAGATAAGACCCATTCTCGATTATTGCACGACGGCCCCGGAGGGAATCCGGAAATTCGTGGTTCTAGGAACTCGCGCTGAACATCTTTATAGGATTCCAGTACCTAGAAATTATTAAGTCCAGGGATTCTAGCGCTTAAGCGTTAACCATCTAGCCTTGGGGTTTATAACGGTATTCCAGAGGAGATCATAGAGTTTCTAGATGAACAATTCATTTATCCAAAGTCTCTAAACATTCTTTGATCTTACGATTTAAAAGGTTGACGTTTTATAAATTATTACATCAAATAATTAAACATTTTCAAATTTTCAAGATCTCAAGAATCATAAGCTCCTAAGGAACGTTGATATTTTACATCTTTGAAGATTTATGAGCGGATTTGAGCGCTGCCCAGAAATATCGAACAAACAAATTCAAGATACATCCGTGTCTCTACACCGTAGCTGCCTGACATTTTTAAGAAGTTTTAGAATCCGCGGCTCAGTAGACTCGAGGGGATCAACTCGTCCGGAGTCTCAAGGACTCCGAGGAAGGATCTAGAGATCCCAAAGCCAGTCTCTACCTCGCGATCGGCCGAAACTCGCTTCACCTATCAGCTCGAGACGGGTATAAACGCCGCGCGCGATCCCGCTCGAACTTCGAGATCCTTCAGCGCGATTTCTTCGTCGGCGCGGTCGACGCGGTGGTCGTACTCGTTATAGCCTCTTCGGCCCTGATCCGCCTGCGAGAGAGTTCCGTGCCGTCTGCGGCGGCGCCGTCGTTGCATCGGCGGTGAGAACGACTCCGGTCCGCCGGAGGTCGTCGCATCGGTAGTTAGCAGGTCTGCCGTTTGTGCAAACAGCCTCGACGCTCTGGCTCGCGTGAGTCATCTCGTCGCAGAGGCTGCTGCGTGTACTTTCGATCGCCGTCGGAGTGCCTCCGGCGGGCGCGACGCCTGATTCGTCGTCGTCGTCGCCGTCGTGGCCCGCGGGTCGATAAACTTCGTTATCGCTCGCCCGTAATTCGTTCACCCGTAATTTAAAGGTTGCAGTTCGACGCTCGAAGCGCACATGCGGTATCGCGTGGAAAAGTATCGGGGAAGATTCTTATTGAAATAAATAACTGCAGCGGATGAAGGAGACTCTATGATAAGAAATCGCAACAAGAGAATTGTAATAATTAAATTTTTTAATAATTAATAATTACTAATTTTCTGAGCGATGCGGTTTATTGCGCAATAAAAGTAAATGCATTACGAATACGTTTGTATTCTCGTTAATTGATAAGACAAGTAATTTACACAAGCTTTTATCAAGTTATCAAAGAAGTTATGACCCTGTGAAAACAGCTATAATTCAGTTAACAATTTTTAATTGCGTTAATGAAACCTCGACGGCAGGTGCGGCTTTGCGAAAAACCTTGATCGAAACCTTCTTACACGTTTACACATCGTTCTTCGCGAGATCGCAGGCTCTCCTCTACGAGAAGTCGCACCGGGCGGCGCCGTAAAACACTCCGGACTTGTTGACAAATTCGCGCTCGCTGCGGTCGTCGGCCGAGCGCGCGTTCGACCGAGAATATGAGTCACGATGAGCGAAGGCACGGCGAGTTCCACGACCGAACACGCGGCGTATTTACGCGCGACACTCTCGCCCGTGCTATTATCATCCCGTTGAATATTCTCCTCCTCACCTCGTCGCTTACTTTCATTCAAATTGGTACGGAAGGATCGTACGAGGTCGCTCGCATAAAATCAGCATAAGTCGGCCGCGACGGCGACGGCGGCGCCGCGGCGCGGCGTGCGGAGAGAATTCGCCGTCGCTGATTGCGTCGCCGCCGCGAGAAACCGCGATACGATTATCAGCGTAATAATCAAATCATTTTATTATGTGTATGCACGTGCGAAAAAAAAAATCAGCCGCTAATGTTTGCTATTTTAGGAACGCTTCGCCGATCTTTCGAAAATATTCGCAGAGACGCGCCGAAGGAGATTCTTGCCGATTAATATTAATATCGTTGTATTTCGAGTCTCGTCTATACCGTTCTAGGATGCCGCATGATCAAATTCGCGGAATCAAAATAAAATTCAATATTTAATTAGCCTATCTAATAAATTCCTAAAATCACCTGAAAGCCCGCGAAATTATACTAATGGTTATATATATATAATTCAGCCTTGGCCACTTGAGATGTAGCGATGCAAATTTAATCTTTACTGTGAAACAAGGACCGCGTTTTTTCCTGCGATATTTCTTCAAGTGTGCCCATAACTGTCTAGTGCCCATGGCCATATTGTTTACTCTACGTCGGCCGTGTGCGATATGCAAGGTGGAACCGTTTGCGATCTCGTTGCGAGTAGCATCGCGTCACCGCTAAATGCACTCGATGCGCCATTTGATCGGCCGTAAGATTATAGACCGAGAAATTTGCATTCTAGAACGCGTTACGCTGACGTATAGATGCACTTCCTTTTTCTTAAATTGAGGAATGTGAATAAGAAATGAGCTTCAACTTTCTCTATCCTGCTCCGTCAAACATGTATACGGGTCTAGTTCTTATTCTCGGTCTTCTTTATTCTTTTTTATTCTTAAATTAGATCGTATCTGGCTTCCACTTTTCCTCAATAGTTAACTGCACTGTTATTTATAAAAACGTGGACGGAAAGAATGGTTTTGCTGAAATGTCTAAAAATTTGACCAGATACAGATTTGAAAATAATTTTGTTGGAACATTAAAACAATTATGTACACTGAGAGAAAAATTTACTAAATTCCAATAAATGTTTTCTCCAACAGTACTAATGAAGTATTTTTTTTTAATTCAGTTAATAGTTTTTGAATGAAAAAATATTCGTCCAATTGAAAACAAATTTTTTAAACCTAATCAAATATTTACTGAATTCAAAAGAATACTTCATTAGTACTATTGAAGAAAACATTTATCGAAATTTAGTAAATTTTTCTCTCAGTATAAGACGCCCAAAATAATTACTAGAATATCAAAACTTTGTGCAGCATTATCATCATGCTTAAGTGTTTTACATAATTACCTTTAATAAAATTATAATAAAATAAAATTTTAATAAAGTTTTAATAAAATTATTTTCAGATCTGTATCTGTATTCGTATCTGTATCTGTATCTGGCCAAATTTTTAGATACTTCAGTAAAATCGTTCTTTCCGTGTGTGTATATGGGTGTGCATATGATGTGTAAGTGTACACGGAGAAAATTTTATATTAAAAATTACTATATATAGAAGTAGCCGTGGACCATTGCTGAAATTATAAAAATTTTTACCATGTTTTTCGCTTAATGAGTTTAATAATTATTAATATAACATAGTAAAAATTTTTAAAACAAATCAAGGTAAATTATATTCGACGACAACTGGCTAAATTGATTAATTAAAAATATTTTTACTACGAGCAGAATTTTAATTGAACCATCGTTAAATGAACCAAAACCCATGGTCGCTAACGTAGTAAAAATATTTCTAATTAATCAATTTAGCCAGTTGTCGTCGAATATAATTTACCTTGATTTGTTATCTATTTACTGGCGTAAGAGAAGGCGTTATTTGTAGTTAAAAAATTTTTATAATTCCAACAATGGTTCACGGCTACTGCCATACATAATAATTTTTAATATAAAATTTTCTCCGTGTATGTGACTGTCCACAATGTATCGAGCTCAGGTTCGCTAAGCCCAAATGACTGTGCGGATCAGTCATCCCTGCGGGAACGAACGCTTCCTAGCGTCTTCAAAGTAGGTTTCTTCATCTATTAGCGCAGACACGAACGAACGTCGCTATCTCGACGTTAATGACAACGCGCCGGGCACTACGATTCTCGATTTAAGATCGGATCAGCTGGCTAAGGCAATGCGCACCTCGAGGCTGCATGAATCGCCGCCGCGTTAAAAACATTGGTTACAGACGAGACGTAATAAAATATGGAGGACGAGGTAGAGATATATGGAATGGGATAAAAATTTTAAGCCTCGAGATCTTAAATGATTCCGACCCTGGGGTCAGAAAAATATGAAAACGTTGGATACGCGACACTCACACGCGGCCAATTTAATTTACTTTTATATTATACCGTTTACCATATAATTTATTTCTCTGTATATTATTATCTTTTCATATTATTAAACTCTCATAAACCATGAAACACGAGGTTTCTGATATGTAGTCGTTACCTTATTACAGACTAGTGCTGTATTTTAATGTTGGTTAATTCGTTAATGCCGGCCATTAACTTTTATTACATCTTGGCGCTTTATTCTTTATTTCATATTCATTATGTATCATATTTTACGATTCGTCTCATCTCGACCCTGATTTAAACCATGTCAATTACGCATCCTCCTTCGCGGCCGAGGTGTCGCGACCACCCGTGAGTAATCGTCGGTGCCTCCGATTTTCTTGTTTAATCAGTGACGCGAATCCGCGGTTTAGGAACAAAGAGGAAAAACGGTGTCACCGTTGCGCGTGATTAATCGGATAAATAGCGTCCGATGCGGTCGCTGAACTCGCGAGGAAGGCGTCACGATCTCGTGCGAAAGTTAGAACTGTATGTTTTCTTTGGAAGTTTCTTATCTGCCCGACGCCAGTTTCCTTCTGAATATACAAAGAGGTGTCTTTAACCCTTTCAGTATTGAGTCTTTATTTCTGAAGAGAAAAGTTTGAATGTGTGTTTAATGAGCCGTTTCCAGCTGACGCATAGACTGCGCGCCTGGAAGCATTTACATTACTGAGAATCGTTTATATAAACGATTCTCAGAAAATATAATAAGTCGTAGTAAAATATAACAAAAAATACGCTAGTCTCTCTCTCTCTCTATCGTTAATTCATATTCTATAATCTAATGTTCATTGGGGAAGTCACGCTTGCCTATAGATCCTAGATAAACTTCCTATTAATCTTCTATAAACTTCCTATAAAAAAAATTCAGTGTCTCTTCCTAAATGCGACGAAAGTTACGCAACGTGCGCGTGGGCGCGCGCGACCGTCCGTGCGATTTTTCGAGGTTCGCTCGACACTCGTTTCTCGAGGTAGAAACGACGTCAACGTCTGCTGGCATTCCCGATACAATTGTGGATTATTTGCGCTCCCGGGCCGGCGTGGCATTGCACCGAGCGTGCAGACGTTTGCCCCGTGGCACGAGGTCAGACGGTGACGCGAGGTGCGAATTTATCCTGCGATTCTCCTCTCTTTCCATCCTGCGTGCTAGTGTCGCCGTCTTTTTCTCAACGAACGATCACGAGCATCCGATCGCTGCCCCTTCTCTCCCACGCCACCGACTGACGCGAGTCCGTCCCCTCGATCGACCTCCGGTTTGCGCGCGTCGAGCTGCAATGTCGAGCTGAACGATGAACCCAAACCGGAGGAGAGTCTGAAGCCGGGGGGCCCCGACGCAATAAGGGATAAATCGAAAATGGCACGGAAAAAGATCCGCTTCCCGTATCCATAAAAAGGAATACATCGTGCACCTGAGCGTGGCAGTCAAAGCGATCTGCATGAAGTGGAAAACGAACTTTACGAAACTTATTTCGAGGAACAGATTTCTTTTTTCCTACTTCTTTAAAATACGTATGTCCTGAACTTGCTTCGGAGTCCTTGAGATAATCATTTTTTTCCCTTTCTAAAAAAGACATGTTACCTCAGTGAATTTAATTTCTATCGAAGCTTTGAGGCCTCTTTTCCACGATACTGATTGGTCATCTCGCTTGTGTGTCGTGTGCGTAGCATACGCATGTCATCGTGCGAGGTTCGTTTCGTGTTTGACAGTGCGAGGTTAAAGAGAGAAGAAACACTGATTGTGAGTTTGAAATTCTAAACGTTTCTAATTCTTAACGCGAGAGACAGAGAGAATCTATATACTCTACACCGAAAGAACGATAAGGTTGCCACAACCACAATAATAGTAACATTTGGTTCAACCACGTCCTGTGGTTGTCACATTCACATTATTCTGTGTAGTGCATCTACATATGTTTGTCTCAACATTCACTATGTTTACTGTACCAAATGCATATAGTTGCCTTCACATCAATGTGAATGTGACAACCACAAAACGTGGCTGTACTAAATATTACTATTATTGTGGTTGTGGCAATCTTATCGTTTTTTTCCGTGTATATACTCTATATTCTGGCAATTCTTAATTAATAAATATTTTTTAATATATTATATATTAACATATTTAATATACTCTGTGTTTAATATATATTTATATATTATATATTATAATTTAAAAAATATTAAAAAACAAATGGCGCGCGTATAGCGCGCGCCTGTGTTGTACTAGTAATTATAATAAAAGGAAAGTAAAAATCTGTCTCCGAAGCTGCTCAAGAAATTTTTGTAAGCAATCCCGCGTATATTGTCAGCGTCAAAAAGTTTAACGAACTTCAGCTTATTCCTGTCTTGCGCCAGATCGTTTAACTCCAGTTACGAATATCACGACGACCACGTAACTCCGCTTCGCTCCGTTGACGGCAAGAAACTTGGGCCACTAGCGCGGTTAATTAACGCTCTCCCGTTAATGGAGCCCCGATCGGCGTATCCATTTAATTACCCTCGCGCTGTCCTGCCGTCTCTATAGAGAGAGAGAGAGAGAGAGAGGAGTTCGTAATTCCCAGTAAGTGTCTACCTTCCGTCTGCATCGCATTATCCATCGTACCCGTCCTGACGCGATCGAGAGCGACAACTCGCGCAAATCTCCCGCAGACGCAGATTTCGCCGATCAATTTGCAGTAGACAAGGGCGAAGGATACATTCACCAGCCGCTTGAGATCGTGAATTTTCAATTAGTCTGCTCTTGCATTTAAATGCATGTTCCATTCCTCAATCGTTCTACGTATACATTCAAAGGAGTTAATCTCGTTGAAAAAGAAAAATTTGCTTATCTTTAATTTACATTAAAAGATTAAAATTAATAAGACCGCGAAGTGTATAAAGCCTGTATCATACTACGCATTGGAGATTAGAATTCGACCAATCAGATAAATTTAATTTTAATTCGTTTTATTCTGATTGGTGGAATTTTAATCTCCAATTCGCAATCTTCAATCTCCAATGCGTAGTCTGATACAGGGCTTAACACAATTAAAATCGAGAATGGACCAAATGCGGTCATAGCAGATCTTAGTGCTCAATAATATTTTATGTGTGTGATTTTTCTACACTGAGAAAAAAGTACTTAAAAATTTATTTCTATGAAATAAGATTTATTTAAATACGGCGAAATGAAATTTTATTTCTAGAAAAAAAATGAACTATTTAATGAGAAAAATTAGATATATTTTACAGAAATGTATATTCCGTCATCATTGCTAAATTTAGTTATGATGACGGAATATACATTTCTGTCAAATATACCTAATTTTTCTCATTAGATGGTTCATTATCTAGAAATAAAATTTCATTTCGCCGTATTTAAATAAATCTTATTTCATAGAAATAAATTTTCGAGTACTTTTTTTCTCAGTAGTTCTTTAAACTACGCGCCGTTACTTTCGGACTTGAAACGCAGCTCTTTAATTTAACCTAATTTAACGTAAATCCCCTACATCGGGAATCAAAGAGAACAAAGGGACGTACAATTATACGGGCTTATCCCACGAATCTGTATCGTCTGTATCGTGCGCATTCGTCATCCTAGAAACTGTTGTGCGGCTCTTACGCAACGCGCGTGGCTCGTAAGTCAGACTCCGGGGTCCGGCACGGCCACGGGTTGCGTATCCGGTCGCACGCACGCGTGTACACGTGTCCCGCTAAAATCGGCTTATCGGTCGCGGCGTGACTCGTCAAGCGAGCGAACGAAGGAACGAACGAACGAGCGAGCGAGCGTGCGAGCGACGAGTGTGGACTTAAGCTGGTCAGCGCCGCGCCGCGCCGCACCGCGCCGCGCCGGTGATCGACGATCGACGCGCGGCCGGCCGCTTTCGTTTATAGCGCATTAAGCTGTTACGCTCTATTACGGGACAGGAGGAAATAAGTAGTAAAAAAAGGGATAAAAATATGAATATTGACCAATCACGCGCGCCGTGCATACGCGCCCGGGGGAGTACCCCCTGGAATTGCTCAATTTACTCGTTTCCTTATTTCTACTTCTTGTGCCCTTCCATCCATTCCGTAATGGCTATTACGGCCACGTAGCCGCCGCGGTGCGTTCTCTCTCATGCGAGAGCTCGTCTCTCTCGCGATTCTCTCTTTGCGTCTTTCTACCGACGCGACGGTGCCGGGATCGCGAGGCGCGTCTTCCACGAGATGGTCTTCGACGAGCGGTCCCGACATTTCCCGCGATCGTGAAAATTTCGCACGGTCTTTTTACAGTCCCCGCGTAGGTTGCTAATTAATTTAATTATAATATTGGCGGAGCACGTCCTGCTTTACGATGGATATCTTTCAGCTTTATATGCGCGATATTACTATACATAACGATGCACTTAATTAGAGCGTTATATATCTTTTTTCTTAAGTGATTATTTCTTATCGATCAGAAATTTCCCAATGAGTGAACGATTGACATTATTTGTTTCCAACATTTACTTTTCACTGGATATAATTTTTTTTTTACGAAACTGGAAAATATTCAAATATATAAATATCCGAGACCAAAGCATTTCTCGAATACGAATCTCACAATCGGTCGTTTCCTTCGTGTATATCCTTCCAATTTGCATTCTACGCTTTTCATTTGTAAGGGAATGCAGCGCAGAGCCGTAAAAAGTGGACTGTAAAACGCCAAGTGAAAAGCTGCAAAGTCGCTCCGTGAAATAAGGCATCTCGTTTCGCAGGCGTCACGTTTTATCAACAAACGTCGAGTAGTCGACGCCGAATGGCATGAGAGACGAGAACGAGCCAGTTTTCCGAGCTTCGTGGATGTCTCAGCCCCAGGTGCTGGGTAACGGTATACGAAACTACAATAAAACGAGTCTAGGATGTCGTAAATTCGGTCGCAGCTCCCTCATGAAAGAATTATCACGAATCACGAGCCATTCTGCCGGGCAACGGACGAACTCCGCGGCGCGTTTTGTCCGGGGTCGTAGAGCGGGTTTCAATGTCGGAGGATTCGAAGCGGCACCTTTTACACGCGCGTCCGGTAATTAGCAGGGATTCGATTAGCGGACTCGTCGTATGGTAGTGGTTAACGCGCGCGTCTCTAATGCTCGTTCGCGGTGAACTCTCGTGAGTGCGTGCTGCGCGTACGCCTCACCCGGAGAGGGGACAGGCGGAGAAAGAAAACCATCTAATTAATGGCCGACCCAGTCCTAGTCCGGAGCGTTACGGGATTATGACCAAGTGCCGTAATTGCTCGGGCAAAAGGGTGACTAATAGCCCGCACGATATGTATGTGGGCACACACGTTCACGCGCGACCTACGCACGTGTCGATAAACCGGCGTCGCGTACTGCTGCCTAACGTAATTAACAGAAGTGAGAAGATCGCACGGAAATACTTCCGGCGTGACCGATAGTGGAATTTCACGTTTCTCCAATTTGCACGTGCTTTAATTTCTGCAAGGAGAATAATTTAGTGTCAAATTATGAAGAAGAATGAAAAGCACGATAAAATGAACGTGTGTGACTTAAATAGACGCAATTATTTTTCGCAATAATTTCATTACAGTTTTCGGGGTAGGGGGGATCTTATAGATGCTTGTTAGCATCAAAATTATTAAATTGCTTGTCAATTTAACATATGAATTAATTCCGGCTTCATGTAAGGATTGTGTTTCAAGACCGACTTTGCGGCGCGCAGTTCGTATCAGTAGGAAAATTTACAAAATAATTATTATTAGGCACCAAGATCCGCCGCGATCGATATTGGCTTTCTTTCATATTTATATTTATTAAATAGACGCGTTTCTATAAATATTTCTAAAAATATTTACGTTAGGCTACACATTGTTTGACTGCAATGACGTAATCCAATGATAAAAAAAGAACAAAAGCAAATAAAGCATGAGATACATCCAACTTGACAGCTAACGTAAAAAGAGCTCATCATCGTAGATCCTTGATGGTTCATTAACACGTTCTTGATGATCGCATAATTTTCGTATCAACGTTCGACAAAGTGTTAATAGTCTTTCGCGACGGGTGAATGCGGAAAAGAAGCTCTTTCTCGTTGGTAAGTAAGACGAATCGCTCCTCGCCACTCCGGTTGATTACGTGCAAATATCGATAATTGTGAGAGCGGCGTCGGGAAAACGAAAGGGGAGAAACCCGACGCCGGGTCGATGCCGCCAGAATCTCCAAGATCCGAATGATTTGCGGGTGTCCCGACGTGAAAGGTCGACCGAGGGGTCCGACCGCATGGCGTTCGAACTTCCGCAGAGTCGGGGCGAGATACACGTACTCGCGTACACACGAGGGGGTAGGTAGGTCCTTGCCAAATCTCTCCTAAGTAAACAGCCGCGCGCGGCAGGTTAGATTTGTTTTCCAGATTAATGCACGGTTAACTGGTCGGCCCCCGCTTTCCGCTCGTCGCTCCACTCTTGTAACTCGCCCGCGACCGCTCGCGCGCTCCTAACTAAACTATAATTCTTGCCCGTATCTCTCGTCGTAGGAGCGTTTAATTAATACGGTCTAGTGGCGCGGGGCTATTTCCACGAAATCTCGTAATCTATAGCGTACTTTCGTGTCGCGAGCGTAATAACGTTTTAAGCGTATCGTCCCACCTCGTACAATCTTGTTAGTAACCGGCCGGCAGTAATTTGCCCGCGTGCGAGCAAGCGACACGCTACACGGTCAGCCCGCAGCGATACGCTTTTCACGAAACACGAGAGAGAGAGAGAGAGAGAGAGAGAGAGAGATCGCCTTGCTCCCTTTTTTCCCTTGTTCCGTCTTAAGTCGAATTAAAATCGCAGTATTCTCGTCCCGGCCCTCGAGCGAAATCGCGTAAGACTAGAAGCACTCTCCGAGAGCTCACTTAACATAAATTATCCAACGTCCTGGGAAAATTGACTGATGATACTCGCTATGCTTGTATACCGGTTTGAAGCTGGTTAAGCAGCTAGACATTTTACGATTGTTGGGAAGGGAGCGCTGCGAAAAATGGACGGAGTCGTCCGGACCTTCAGGGCTGCGTTCGAAAACATCACCCGAGTGCCACATGTAGCATTTTATCCTTGTTGTTCATCGAATGTTAAACAAGGATAAAATGATACATGAGAGACCTCGGGTGATGTTTACGAACGCAGCCCAGGATGGTTAAGAGAATTAAAGAGGGAGATCTAAATGTGTTACAATTGCAACATTTTAAACAAACTGTCATCATACGTTCATTATCAATCTATATGCAATACAACAAAAGAAAAGGAATCGTTAATTCTTTCGATTTTAATTTACTATCGAGATTTAATTTCCAGCTGACATATTGTGCTTTAGCCTTCTGCAATTTAAAGGACAGCGTTCCGAGTTAATTTCATCAACCGTGTTACTTGAGATCTTCGCATTTAGCTCTTAATAAACGCAACTATATCGCGCTGTTTCTACTAAATAGCCCAGACCAGCTGAAAGTGGTGAATCTACGATTCTATGTCGACTGCCTTAGAAAGAGCGACACCGATGAGTAAATTTCGTGATGTCGCGAGCATTAAGCATAACCGCTTCGTTGCTGCCGCGGGTCCAATAAATCTGTAGGAAAACGCCGGGTATGGCTAGAGTGTTGTATCGTGAGCAGACGAGCGCCATGGCGAAGACGGCAGATGATGTTGTTCGCGCAGGCCAAAGCGAGAGAGCACGGTCGTGGTCGTCGCGGTGGAGGTGGCGGCGGCGTGATGGTAGCGTTGGAGGCCGGGAGGTGGAGACGAAGAGCGATACACAACGCCGCTGGAGGTTAATGCCGCGATCCGGTTCAGGGGGCAGCCTCGGTGTGCCCGCCTGAAAACAAGACCTTCCTGCTTGCCGGCGTACTCGTCTGCCGGTCGACCGACCGCGACTCCGTTACTGCGTTTTCGAATCTATGCCTCCGCCTTGCCCGCTAATAGATGCGAAGCCACGAGAACGTATCGTTAATTCTAGTACGAGAAGCGTAAAAAAGCGGAACGGAAACTAATATAAATAAGTAAGCAAACGAATTGAAAGAAAGTGGATTCAAAGCAAACGAATTTAAAGAACCTGGACCACAGATTTCAATTTTACGACGAGTTTTTTTCTACGAATAACTTACGCTTTTATGCGATCATATGCGATGTTCTGTTAGTCGTATTCATTAAAATTGAAGTCGACGATAACATCGCGCAAAAGGTGTTTCAGTTATCCACAATCGTGACTTGTATTCTACGTTTATCGAGAAAGATCGAAGAAGCCGGGAGCATGTACGCAGCTGTTGTTTATAATTTTTGAAAGCTGCCGTGTTTGGCATCTCAGTTAGTTGGAAGTTGCTCGGCTAATAGGGAAAATTGTTGATCGTCGGTCGCGACAGGTGCGGTCAGCCAACATTGGCCTCCGGTCAGACCTTCGTCGCTGAACTGGTCGACGAAGTTACTTCGGTCCGTGGTTTCCCGCCGTCAAGGCCTCTTAAAGATGGTTTTCGTCCTCGAGTTTATTACTCGAATACCATGCATTTATGCCGTCGCTCGTCTCCCTTGGGTGTGTTCGTTGACCCGTGGAGGAGAAGCGGTCGAGTTAACGCGAAGCGAAGCGCGTGAGAGACGGACGGCGCGAGCACCGAAAGACAGTAATTGGACTAAACGCCTTTGCCCGGTGTAAAAGCACTTGAGAGTGGCTTGACTCGAGAAACCAAGAATCCGTGGGCGTGAAGATCTGACGATCCGATAATTAAGTTCGACGATTCAGAGTTACAAAAATATTCTGGGGACCTGTAGGCGTAAGGGAATTAAAGTTGATAAAATTTATAAAGGGTTATACCTGTCTTCTTTTCTGTAAGATGTTCTACCAGGTGCACTTTCGGTCGTCGATTCTAGGACGATCTCGAAACTTTTGCGAAAAAGTTAGCGAGATATAATTATGTATCGTAACTTTTTCTTGTAAATCGCAAGAAAGTAAAGGCTTACCTATTTAATTAACTTTGAGTTTTTATTCCCGTGAGACCTTTCCGCGTAATCCTTGATGTGACACCACTAAATTTCATTACTACAATTCGGCTTAAAACTCTATTGTAAACTTTTCAGATTTAACTATGATATAACTCTGTTCTTTCGAGAGACTATCGTGTTAAAGAGACTGTCGTTTTTTCAAAATCTCATTTTTAGTGTCTGTAGCTTGTGGGCGAACGTTATATAAAATACAATACATCTTACATAAGATCTTATAAAAAAAAAGTCTTATCGATCGAGAAACACGAACGGATCTGAATGCGTCGGTCCACCGTTCATCTCGTCGACCAGCAGTAGCGAGTGGGGGCAGCGGAAAGACGGGTTAAACGATGTCAACTCCGGTATTTAACAACATGCACGGACGGAGAGAGCCGGCTCTTGACTCGTGTCAAGGGCCTGGGGTTTCGATCGCGGTAATGACTTTATGAGCGACATCAGTCACCATACACGGTATTTGCCGATATCGCCGATCAAGGTACAACACTCTGAGATCGAGAGAGGGGGTGAGGAGAGGGGAAGGAGAGAGATTACATTTTTAATGAGAGCTATATAAAAGCCGCTTCAATTTCCCTTATCTAAAAAACGTGAATGTTAATAATAATTTTGTCTTTTCACGAGATCATATATCGAATAAACTAATTTGTAATTAAATTGGGAATCGCAATCTTGTACTCTATCGCCCGGATATAAAAATATCTTAAAATACATTTTAGCGGGATTTCATGAGAGAATAAACGCGCATGAAGACCGTGAAGAGTAGCCAGCCGAGGTAGTAAATACAACGCGTCGTCGGTAGACTTAACCGGCTGCAATAAAGAGTAAAGTGTAAAGGCTTAATTTAGGAGTGTGTAATTCGTGGGTTTCGGGACGTCGTAACTGGGTGCGTACGTAGTTCCACGGGGCAGAGTCGAAGGGCAGAGGAAAAGCTCGATTTACTTGGTACTGTATCGCCTGTTGAACTTGGACGTTTAAAATTACCCTGCTTAACGACACCGTAATTGCAGGCCGGGTCCGTGGGAACAGAATGACGGCGGATCCCTTGGCGGTATCGCGTAGGCTATTTGCGAATCTACGATTTCCACGACGGAATTCATAATGCCACTTCGATCGTGCGGCGTAATGACCCCGCGTGAGTCGGAAATACGCCGAATGATACGCTAAAGATAGCTTCCGCCTTGATCGAATCCCGCGGAGAGGCTACGCCGCACGATATCCGGAAGCTTTAAATTCAAATCGCAGATTTAAATACAATGTAATATACATATTGTGCCATTTCTACTTCGTCAGCGGGTAATCGTTATTATCAGACGTCAGTGTGGACAATTGCGATTTATACCAGTTAAATGATTGAAGATTCATTATTTCTATAGACTGTACGAAAGTGGTTAGAAATCACGTTTTATATTACTCGTATATACGGCCAACGTAATAAAAAGAAGAAGAATGATTATAACGACGATGAGAATATTAAGCGTGTATGGCTGAATACTTCATTTGCATTAATAGTTCGAGGTTATTGCCGATTTCTCTTGCGGCTATGACGGTTCAATCAACTAATTAAGAAAAAGAATGTTTAATGCTCCATAAGTGCTGCCTGAGAGAGAGAGAGAGAGAGAGAGAGAGAGAGAGAGAGAGAGAGAGAGAGAGATGAGAGATCCCAGGCGCGCCCCGAGGAACAGCTGATGTTCTCAATGCTGTTAGCTTTTATTTCCTCCTAAAATCTGGTTAATAACACCTTTCCGCGTTGCGACGCGGGACGAATGCTACACGACTCGGCCGTGTTTCTGTCCGGCCAGCATCGATCGAGATTGCCGGATGCTACCGTGCGAGACCTGTCCCTCTTTTTCTTCGTCGAAGCGAACCCGCTCCCGCAGGCATTCGTTCTCCCGTATCCGCGGAACGCACGGGATAAATCCTGCCGGTAGCATCATCAAACACAACGAAGCCGGCCATCTCGGGGGCGCGAGATGCAGCGGCGGCATAAAGACCTCCACGGCGGCGAGAGAGATCGCAGCATCGATTACACGCCTGGTAAGGTCAGAGACCCGCGATCTGGTTGGCAGGCCATGTGTACCGACCCCAGTCGTTCCCCTAAACAATACCACGCAACCGCGTGTGCATCTATGCATGCGAGTGGTGCCCGTGCGAATCGCTCTGCGAATCATCCGCGAAACGCGAGATTTTCGTTTCAACTCAAACGGTTGCGTCACCGTCCCCCTCCACCCCCCGTCGAAAGCGTTTCAAACTCCCGGGACATTCTGGCCGCTTTCACATTTCTGTCCGCACTCGGCAGCTGCGTTGAAAGAGGGCAACGCGATTGCAAAATTCTCATTTTGACAAATGGCTCGTGGACCTCAATCACCTTGCGTCGTAACAAAATTGACAAATTGATATTTATTCTCAAGGAGTGCTTTCGCGCTTATTTCGCGTAATAGCGAAATCACGACGGTGTGCGAATCGCAACCGAAATGAAACATGGCAGTTCCGCGGTGCGGCCAGTACGTGTCGCGTGAAAAAAATTGATTGGAAAATCCGATTGGAAAATACGATTACGCGGCGCGGTTTCGCGTGACCGCTAACACGCGTGTAAAGAGAGGGATCGGGGGCACGGGTTTTACAGCGGAACCGGTAACTCTGCTAACCATCGGTTAGACGCAAACCGCGTTATTAGCTCTCGGGAGATTTTAGGGGGAAATAGAAGTCCGTCGAGAGAGAACGGCGAGCACGACGTCGGTAGCCTCTCTACGGGGCGCATGCCCACGGTTCGTAGGGTTTTACGATCCGTGTAATCGATGCTGCGATCAGAGCGCGAGGTCTTACGTTGCACCTTCCGCGCTGCTCACGAATGGCTTCGTTGTGCCTGTTAATCCCGCTGCAAATCTTATCGTTAGACAATTTCAGCGCAAGAAACCCTTTATCGGCTTAGAAAGTCTCTCTCTCGCGGGGAAGAGTATCCGAGACTTCGGAATAAATATCATCTCGATAACTGTCGACTGTGGCCATCTATAAGCTATCGAATTGTCGCGGAGATTATTAACGCATGAAGTTTCATGTTTTTTCCGTATTTTTCTCAGGTATTATTTTATGTAAGTATTTTATAAGAATATCATTAAATTATAGGAACCGTCATCGTGTAAATCTAAAATAAAGAGATGGAACGGCAGCGTCTTGTAGCAAGCTTAACTTACTTTACATTTTCTTTGAATAAAAGATAAGGCGTTTTCTTGACGATATACCGCGTTTTTCTTCCATTTTACATAACTTCCCATTGATATTAAATATTGGATGTTATGTTCTACCTTGCGGGTTTCTTACTTGAACGCACGCACAATTTAAATCGACGTTGCTCGTTTAAGTATTCACGCTCTATTAACCCGAACCGTTTCATCAGCAGGATGAAGCTTTATTGATCTCAGATATCTTGCCTTCTCCACTCGTTTTTCGAGATCAACTACGACTTATCGCGCGCCGCGTTTACCTTGATGTTTCTTGTCTTGCGTTCGTGCGCCGATCGACGGACTACACTACATGTTCGCGTAGTCGATAGAGAGAGAAAGAGAGAGCGCGTTATTCGTTCGATACTTAGCTTAAGTAAAGCCGATTCGTTACCGAGAACGGCCGGGCGGAATTTACAAACGAACGATTGTTAGCGTTCGTTTCGCGGCGCTATCGCGAAACCGTGGGTGTCGGTCACGCTTAAAGTGGCTCTTTCTCTCGTCGATTCGTCGTGGATGCGGCGCACGAAGGCGCGTACGAGGATGCGAAATACAAACGACCGACCAAGGCCGGTGACTCTCTCGGTAAGGCGGAATGAGTATTACGGTGGCCATAAAGCAAGGTCCTTGAGCGATACTGAAAGCCGTGAAAGAAGCTCGAAAAAGAAAGAAAGCGTACGTATGACTAACAATTATTGCTAATGGGAAAACCTCGGGGATTGTATGTTAATGCTGTCGTTTTCACTCTCGACTGCAAGCAAATCGTGGAATCTTAACGAGAGACCCCAAAGCCGCTGCCACCTTTCTTTCGTGTCTGCCTGTCAAGTGCCTGTCACTCTGGCAGTCTCTCTCTTCAACCCTGAGAAATCCGTCTGGAAATTTCCGTCTCCACGTCCAGAGATATTGAATTAAGAATATCGGAAGATTGGATTGAATCGACCGTCGCAGTAGCGTTGACGTGTTTCGGTCTATCTCCCATAAATAAATTAATTGACGTCGGATCCCAGAGAGAGAGAGAGAGAGAGAGAGGAAGAACAGAAAATCATGATGACGTCAAAATGACCTCAAAATGATATAAAAGGTGTCATTTTAGCATCATTTTGATGTCATTTTGACGTTATTATGACTTTCTGTTCTACTTGGGATGTGGATTCTCATAAAAATATATGAATAAGAATTGAATTCTACACGTGACAATGGCCTAAGCGTCTCGCAGGACGAAATCTTCGCGGGATATTGAGCCGCGCCTATCTTGTTAACGCTAAGAAACTGGGTCGGCGATTAAACTTGATGTGCGGCACCCGTGCCGCAATTCACGGCGATTTTTACGTACGCACCCGTTGTCATGAATGACCGACGTAGTTAGTTGACTAATAGGAGCGAAACCTCATCCACGATAGATTTCTTCTAATCTTCGCTCCAGGAATTTCTCAGCCACATTCCAATGTCCATTCGGAATCTGAATTATCGGGAGTTTTATCCGAGTTTCTGAATTCATAGGACAGAAGTCACGCAGAGCAGAAGGAGCAATAAGAGGGACGGTGGCGTAGCTCGATATTTATTTAGGACTATAGATTTCATCGCTTATGAGGGAACGTCAGAAGTTTCATGTATCGATGCAAGGGAACGTCGATGTATCTTCGAACGCATCGCATAGCGCCGGTCTCTCGCCGAGAGGGAGAAAGACGAGTTGTGTACGTAGAATAGCCGTCGAGGAAACGCGTAGGAAGATCGATAGGCACCTCGTCGGCCGCTGGTATACGCTCGTCCACACGCATGCACGTAACACGCGTGCACGCGCATACACGCTTCTCAAGCCGCTCCGGTACTTTATCGCAGGTGCGAATATGCGAATCGACACGCGTGCGTACACGCTCTTTCGCGCTCTCGCGAGGCCGATTCCCGAGCCGTCGCCATTACGAGAGGTAGGTAGGTGGGTTCAAAGGTCTCTAAATCATATTTTATGCAACGTTACTCACCCGATATACTACCGATAGTCGTAAATGCGGTCAGAACCTCTGCATTTCACGCGCCGATACGGCCCTTAAAGACGGGTTTCGCAGCCTCCTCGCGCGCGTACACGCTCGATCGCGCTTTGACGCATAGAGACGCGCGTGGACGATCAGCCAAGCCGTACCGCCGCGAGAACGAAAGCCATGGTCAGATAGAGACGTTTATTGCGAAGGTTAACGCGTTGCTTACCACGGAGAAAAGGCCCCGTAGCGGTACCAAGTTCGTGTTAAGATTAGCGTAAAACTGTAAGCGGTAACGCCCGTTTCCCCCTGTTATTTAAATTATAGCATCATGCGTATCAACTACGCCTCGCAATGCTCGGCAAAACTAAAAGAGGGAGCTATCAAGAGATCATCTTGTAATGAAAAATATAACGGCAGTATAAGACGTGAATTCTCTCGAAATATGATAACAATTTCTAAAAACTTTTATGTATTTTTTAAAATGTAATTTATTACGTTGTTTGTAAAATAATTATAATAACATTTAACTTGTTAATTGTTTCTTAAATATTTTACGCAGATCCTTATAACGAAAAGTCCTGCAATTGTAGCCGCGTTCATAAGTGCGACTTAATGCGACTTAAAATCGTATAGCCATTCCATTTACGAGGAAGACCGTGCGTACGATTTTCTCTATTTTTTTTCTTGAGTTTCGCGTGATCTTTGAGAATGCCTCTATCGTGATAGGTCATTGCTTAACCGCGCTTACGAGATACGATCGACGGCGGTACGTCCTACGGTGCTTCAACAATAGACACTGAAAGTACATTCGACACCTTCGTTGTTACGTAAATCAAATCTTATGGCCGATAATCGCGTTCACACCTATACACAGTCCGTGTTCAGAACATCCGACTCGATTTCAAATCGGGCAGACGTACGTTTAAATTTCTCTCTCCATTTTAGACAAAATGTTACGAGCAAGAGCGAATTTATCTCTTTTTATAATCGTAAATCACCTTAGATTTTAACATCGTATTTGTGCGAAATTTATCTTTGATACACAATTTTTTAGCAAATAATATTTTAATACACCTTTCAATCTTCTATTTCAATACACACATTGTATAGAGTAATTCCGGTATTTAAGCCGCGCGGGGATTTACAGAAGTCAGAAAAAATAGAAGGAGTAAAGGTAATTTGCTCGCAACCACTCTGTTATGTGCCTTTATGCCATATTAGTACTGTGTTGTGATTTCAGTTCTTTACTGTTAATATTAACGAAACCATTATAAGTTGAATCGATTTCTCAATGTATTAAGTAGCGCGATCATGTATTACGACCTACGTAAAATTATTACTGTAAAGAATGTAAAAGGCTTAATAGTTATTTCATGATACATAAGTGTAGAGGGATACTAAAGGATGGAATACAGCAAAATACAAGTGCATAGCTCTTGTATTCTTTGTTTAGCTTGATATCTTGTAAAAGTAAAGGAATTATACTGCGTCCCCTCGGGGTTTGCATTTTCACCCTTCCCACACTGAGAGAAAAATTTATGATATTTATGACTATAATTAAATTGTAAATAATTATGGTTAGGTGCACCATTTTTATAGTTATTACTGCTATAATGTTAGTAATAATAACAAAAAAAGTTACAAATACCATAATTTAACTATAATTATTATAGTTAATTATTATTAATTATTATAGTTGGAACCTTTTTTAACTATAATAATTATAGTTAA
>NJRP01000083.1:422598-438249 GCA_003063835.1 Aphaenogaster floridana | reverse complement strand
TATAAAAATATGTTTGAGGCCAAAACGAACTATAAAATATAGTGAGATTATAGTTATTTCAACTATTTTTTTCTCTCAGTGTATATTTCAGCAAAAAACCATTCTTTCCGTGTAAAAAATTCACTAGTAATGCCCAAAAATTGTGTACTTTTGTGTACTTTTAGTGGACTTTTGTGTACTTTGTGTACTTAGTAATGCCCATTTTTGGGCATTACTAGCGGTTAACCCCTCGATGAAGACTTATTGAAATATGTTCCAAGCAGAAAAAGGAAGTTGTAATGAGGATTGATCGAAGCTGGTGCACCCGCTCGTTAAGCATTAAGGCTGCAAAAAAACGAATCTCACAGATTAGGGGGATCGCCTGAAAAATCTCGAGTGTCGAAAAGAATGCATCCGCGAAACGTCAGCGCATAAATCGCGCGCTCAAATACGCGTTTCGCGTGACTCCCGGGACCTTCGGCGCGAGGAAAACGAGCGTGCAAACGGCGAGTGATATATGCACGGTCATAATTTCGTAATCTCGATTCAGGTGGAACCACCCACGTCCGTCCCCGCTACCCACCTAGCCGCCCCATGCTCTCGCTCGCGCGAGTAAACATGGTGCACGTAGGCGAAATATGCGATTTTTGATTCCGTCACACGATATTACCGGCAATTAGTCGATCGGCCGCTGATCACACAACCGTTTGCGAGGAAAATGTTAAGGCTGCCGCGTGCCGAGTTGCGCATATGTTGCCGCAGTGGCGTAGTTACGGAAGAAGCGGAAGTAAAGTGGCACAGATCAGAAGAGTTAAAGAATTGTCCTCATATTTTGTCCGCATTGGCACACAGAGAGAGAGAGAAAACTTCGTAAAATTTAAAAGCTAAGAACTTTATTTTAAAAAGTTTTGGAAACAATCTTGAAGCTTTCGCTTTTTTTTCTGTCATCTCCTAAAGAAATATGTACCCGTAATATGAATTTCGCTTTCCAGTTTACATTTCTATTCTAAAATGAAGCATATCGATTTATTGCCTTTTACGGTATATGTTTCTAATATTCTCTCTCGAAAGTTTAATTAAAAAGTTGGCAGCCGAGAATGAGAAAGGGGAAGGTTTAGAAAACGGAAACAAGGACCTCGCCACGCCACTGCTAACGGCGTGTTTACGCGGGGCGTTTAGCAGACGGCTGACCGTAAATCCGGTAGTTTAGAGCGACTTCGTAGCCTCCGGTGCACACCTAGCTTGGCTCCGCGTCTCATTAACGGGTAAATTGTTAATAGTCCGAGTTGAACGCCGCGGCAGGGACGATAATTCGAACTGCCGCGTGGGGCTCTCTCGTATCGATAATTTGACTTTCATTAATTGTGCCCGGATATCCTGCTAAGAGCTAACGTTTTGTAGACTCCGGAGACGTTACTGCTGGATCCAGTTACTCGGCAATGGATACAGTTCTTCGGGAATCGCGATTTCGAAGATTGCAGTACGAGGTAAAGCAATTCGCGCGCAATTATAATCGGCGCGATTCACGCGCGGCTTATCGGATCGCTAGAGAAAATCGGAGTTCCTCTAATACGTGTCCCGTTCTATCAGATTGCGCCGACAATATTTAAGAAATACTTTGGCGTTTAATATGGCTGCGCACAACAGCTAGTTTCCTTATCGCACATACAATCCTGCACATATTGGCTTTTACCGTACGCTGCTATTTTACGTTTGAACTTTCCCTCTTGTGGTCTCTTTTCAGCGCCAGTTTCCGTTCTCGTTCTTTGTGCTATGTAGAACGCGCGATCGCAATTTGCGCTTGACTATCAAAATTAACGAGCGAGCATTAACCCGAAATTAACCCCCACCCGCCACTCGGACGATTACTTAATCGCCCGGGGACAATTTGTACTTAATTACGATCGTCCGCAGAAATGACTTCGTTCCTAGACTCCGGTATGTTTTGCCTCGAACTTATTAGTCTGTGAATTATTGACGATTGCTGTCGAGCACGGAACGAGGGATTTCTGATTGTCGTGCAAACCGGGTGCGCCAATAATTTGGCTCTCGCTAATTATCCTGAATATTCCGCGAGATCGCAACGAGAACGCGGCAACTATCGAGACGAACGGGACGTTTCGCGAGTTCGTTAATTATTCCGGCGTTGTATGTCTGTGTACCCCGTAGCGTCGTGTACGTGATAATTAAAAAGCGCGGCCGTGTATACAGTCGGTCAGAAGGAAATGTTGTTCTTGATACGAGCGCGAGTTGCAATTAACATTCACGGCAACAGGCACGTAAATATGCGTAATAATTAAAAGCTGGGATGCATAATGTCTGGCATAAAACTTATGGTTCTCATCCACCATTATTAACTATTAAATGTGTGCGTTGATCTGATCGGCTGCGTAAGGTTGGCGTGAGTAAACTTAATAAAGCCAAAATTGATATGAAATTATAGTCGCATGGGAAAAAGGACCATTCGATTTGGTACAGCTCGATTTTTTGAGTTTGCAATAAGTTATATAAGCTAACATTGAAAGAAAGTAAATGAGAAATTTTTTATCGTTCGCGGCAAGCTTCTTTAATTTCAATCAAATAAATCTGATGTGTAGCCGATTACCTGAAAGTATATAACTCGTTCCACTTACTCGAGCGACTACCTCTTACATTTTACATATTAATTCTTTTACTACTCTTTTAGGAATTCTCCAAGATAAAAAGCAGAAGAATTTAAGAGCAACTTATCACGGAAAATAAAATAGGTCGGGAAACTGAACTTATAAAATATATACATTCAAGTTATTTCGCTTATTCTTTTGCGCTCCGGTTTGTCTCGATCATCCCTAAGGCTAGCACGGCATCCCAATTGATCCTCAAATCCTCAACTGATCGGTCAATGTGGGCGCAATTAATTCTGGATGAAGACCTTGTTTGCTGGCCATCGGTACGCACGATGGACATCCGAGCGACCGCAAGTAGTCGCCGATGCTCGTTCGAGCGTCAGCATCTGCGGATACACGGAGTTTCTAATATTACCGTCCCCGTGGTAAGGTCACGTACGCGTGCGACGAGTAGTACGAGAGGAACGGACGAATATAGCTGATTTCTTAGACCCAGATACGCGCATATGCTCACATACGCGGTCCGCCGCGGGATATTTCTGGTTGGTGAGTGAGGGGTAGCATCCGGTGCATCTCTCGCGTGCATTCATAGGGGACAAGGGGGTACAATCGAGTACACTCGGCTGATTTTAATCTCTCGCTCGACTAGTCGCTTTTTAGAACTTAATCATTGTCGCCTAAGTTATTCGCTTGCTTTTATATTGGGATTTTAATTGAACCTTGAAAGGAACCTTGAAATAATTTAAAATAATGGTTAAGCGTAGAACACAATATTTCTTGGACAAACAACGTGGAAGAAGTTTAATCGTAGCATTCAATCGTGTAGAAATATGATTACTTGACTTTCTTGACAGAATACCATGTTTTATTTTTTTTTTCTTAAATTATATAACCATGTTGAGATTGGAAAAGAGTATGGAACGATGGACAAGGTAAAAGGAAATGTGTTGAGGAAATTGTGGAGAGAGAGAGAGAAAGGGAGGATATTAAAAGGAAGATTATGGAGTATGGAAGAATGAATGAGTTAAGGAAAAATTATAAACCAAGTCCACACACTTCTTGGCTGTAAGTTAAAATTAATAAATTATATATATAAAATATAATCATGTTGATTATTAAAATAATCGTATTGGAATATGTATATATAATAAAATGTTCCTTTTTTTATTTCGCAAAGTTAATTTCCGTATGGCGAAACTTCTCTTTAGTATAACTCAATGTGTAACACATTTTAACTTTATTTCATTATCAGATAAAATTAGCAAGCGCAAGTTAAAAGCAAATACATGAAAACGCCTTTAATTAGGTGCTACTTGGGAATTAATGTACTCATTACTCGAAACCGATTTCGCCCGTTTCTGCACGCACGGCATCAGTCATTCTGTTTAAATATCTTTTAATACGTGGCCGCGCGGCTATGCTAAGAACGAAAGGATTAATTAGTACGCGGGAGGCAGCGCTTACATATTAAGCCGTGCTCATTGCAGGCGGTTAATAATTACCAGACGGCTTTTGAAAGCCGCGTTAAAAAGAAGAACGAACGACTTGCAGCCCCGCAACAGTCGCACACCGAAATTTCACGGAAAAAAAAGTAAAGGGACGAAGGTAAACGAGAGAGAATCAAAGGATAACGCATGCGCAACCTTTGACGGGTAAAGTATTTTTAGAAACGGACCCTCGAGCGAGGGTCTCGCGACGTCACGACGTACGCATTCGCGCGGAATCGCGCCTATAGACGCCCGGCTACCGAAAAGGGTTTAATTGCTGCCCTAAAGTGGCAAGGGAAAGGGGGAGGGGGGAGTTGCGCTCGTTACTTTTGATTTTGCGAAACTGCAGCCGGTAATTACGGAACTGCAACTCCACGTAGACCCTCTTCCTCCTGTAACACGTGATGGCGTTTGTGAAAGGGGGAACGGCGGGGCGAGACGCGGGGGAACAAAGGGGGACACAGGGCGCATAAAAGTAGTCGGTCGAAGGAGTTTTACGAGCAAACTTGCCGCATCTCACTTCTCTCGTGCACGGGATGATGACTGGTAATCGGGTAACTATGCGACATTCTCGTCGTATGAATAGCGTGGCTCTCGCTTTCGCCGTTTATGGCAAATTTGCTCGCGGCCCGCTTTTGACGGACGTGTCGCTTTTACGAATCGCACGGAGTGAAAAAAAAAGGGAATAGGGTGAATAATGGAGAACGATTATTCGCATTGAACGATGACAGAAGGAGAGTAGTCGTTATCCAATTCGCTCTGACACGATTCGCCGGTCTTTTGGTCAAAGATGATTTGTGCACATTTTGTATACATCTGAATAAAAAAGATAGGTGATCCAAATCGGCTCTCATTCTCTCTCTCTCTCTCTCTTTCTCTCCCTTTGCGTGACTCATTCGGTGCGATCGCCCGGCGTGAACCGTGTAAATTCGTCTTTACCAGCTCGAATCCGGGATCGTTCGCCGAGTGGACGCGCGCCGCTCGACGACGCTCGATATTTTAAAAATTTTCCGGACGGTTAAGTCGCGTGTGCTCCGAAGCGCGAGTTCCGATATCGGGCCGGCTACGATCTGCCGGAGCATACCGGCGGCCTATCGGTCGGAGGGAAATTTACCGGAAACGATTCGGCTAAAGTCTCGCCTAAACTCGCGCGCGCGGATATTCCGCACAGTCACTGCGCGCGCGTTAATTTGCCTCTCGTCTTTGTCGCGGGAAACGATCTCTTTATTTATTCAGATGCATCAAGAATTCCGTAACAAATGTAGAAGTTTTAGAATTAAACAAATTTGCACAATATAATACATATATCGTTTTACATTTTTTATGAAATATATACTCTCTAAATCTCTAAATCAGTGAATAGTCACTGCCGATCAGTGTGCATCAGTCTAAAGTATGCCACTGAAAATTAGTGAAATTTAACTGGCAAATTAGTAAAACTTGGAATGCTGAATGAATCAGTGAAAATATACTGATTTACTCAGTGAAAACTTTACTTATTGATTAGTGAATGTATTGCGTGAGAAAAAGGATTAGCTACTATACACTGTAAAAAAATTTCATGTAAAATTACAACTATTATAATGGGTAATATTGGGACCATCTATTAAAGGTGTATATTTACGTACATCAGTATATCTCGTAGATAAAATTATTATCTTATATGGTAAGTAAGTAGCTTGCACAAGTAAATTTACATGTTAAAAGTAGATTTCTAGAAATGTTTTTGTAATAATACATTTTATATATGTATTTGTACAATTTCACATATTAAATTTAAATAATGTCGAATTGTCTAACCAAAAGTTCTTAATTTGAAATTATGCTGCAACGCAAATAAGCTAAACGAGTTACATATGATTGTAAATTTATAATTTTTTTTTATTTGTATAAAATATACTTACATAAAATCAAAGATAAAAGTAAGCCAATGTGAGCCAACTTACGTAAAAATGCAGCTATAATGCATGAAATTATCATATGCCATGTAATATCATGTAATATTACAAAAAAAATTGTACATTTACATAAAATATATAAATTATACTTTTAATCTTGTAATTTTTCATCAGATATAAAAAATTATTACACAACAAAGAGTAAAAAAACTAATTTTTGTAAAAGTACATGAATTTATACATTTCCATTATTAATAGTGTAATTGTTACACTCATTATTTATGTAATTTTACATACTTTTTTTACAGTGTAGCAAATCTACTCGTAAATATAGATAGTTAACATTTTTTGCAGCGAGAGCTATAATTTTGCAATAGTAACAAAACCTTTTTTTAAAGTTTTTCTGAACGTTTTGCTACTTCAGTAATAATTGTAGAAAGGCTCACGTTTTGCTATAACTAAATTATAACTTTCACTGTAAACCATCTTAGCTATCCATATTTATGGATAGCTAAAATTATATTTATGGATAACAAAATTTGCAGCTAATCCTTTTTTCACTGATACTAATATAACGAAGGTGATATATTACTTCTCTTCTACAATTATCTTCACAGATAATATTAACGCAACAGACACTGAGCACGCACGAACATGTCTCGGAAGCCACTAATAAATAAGTAAATAACGGTATAACGATATAAGCTTACTGACGAATCAGTAAGCTTTGCCGTTCTCATTGATTGCGCAGCACGTTCGGCCCTGTTTTACTGATTCAATAGCGATGCAAAACGTCACTGATGCAATTAGTAACTTTTCCACTGATTCAGATTTAGAGAGTACTAAAAGATTTCTTCTATAAAATCAAAATTATGCCAATTGTTATATTGCATAATGTGATGATAGATCTTACAGATGGAAAAAAAGTTACAAATAAAATGTGTTTCATGATGAAAGAAAAGTTTTCTGACATTCCTATTTTATTTGCGAATTTAACTGTCTTGACATCATGGATCACCTAAAATTCCCGGGCTATATGTTTATTCAGCATGATGCGAAATGCAAGATTGTACCTCGCGCGAAAACAAATCACCCGTAACGAAAACCCCGAAAGTCAAGCGTGAAAATCTCCTCCACGCAAACGCGGCGCCGCGTTTGCGTTAACGAAAACGAATGATGGTAATAAGGCGCGCCGTTTTCCAAGCCTGCCTTGTCGTGCCATGCGTCATACAATTTATAGCGAGAAAGGGGGACCAGTCGAAAAGGCGAGATTTTGAATAAACCACTATCGGCGCACGCGATGTTACCGGATAAACGGTTTCGCGGAAATTACCGTAACTTGATTTAAAAAACGGAGACTTTCTTTTTTCATTACGACGCGACATTGCAAAATAGCTGAGTGGTCCTGCGGGGGATGTAAAGCGGGAACCGCACGAGTAACGCTATTGGAATCGATGGTACGAATTACGAGCGAGGCTCGCTCGGTAAACGGAATGAAGAAGAACGGCTTATTCGGCGAATGGAAGAAGAAAGGTTAAAACCTTATCGAAAATCCCGCGAGAACGTCCCCTGCGAGGATAGCTAAAGAGGCGGAAGAGTGAGAAGGGAGCGGTAGCAAAGAGGTTTATACGTAATCCCGATAGAAACTACCAAGGAAGCGGAGATAATAGATAATCCTCAGGAGGAATTATCTACTAACCTTCGGTCAAACCATCGGACTATTTGTTAACACATGGCAAATTCACACAGAAGAAAAATGTAGAAGGCAAAAACTTTGAAAATTCGGTGTATACTTTGTAACCATTGCTGCAATAAAACTACCGTATTTTTAAGATCTTTATAAGTGTTCGAAAATCCAAAAGGACCTGCGGCTTCGGGAGTGCCAAGATTTGTGGCGACACTACCGTAATACCGTCGCTCAAACGCAGTAAATGGCATTATAAAATAGATATACTAGATAGCCGAGGAATTATCCGCTTTCGGATACCGCCGGGCAGTAATCCGTCAAAGAAGACCCGTAAGAAGCACCCGCTCTGCTAGACTCAGATAAGGACTGCTGCGAGGAGCGACGCTTTCGCTTCGTCGTAATGCGCGTTAATAATGCAGCGTGGCCTTGGAGCCGTGCAGGGTGGGAGACCTTCACGCTGCGACATAATCGGGTAAATAATTCATCCATCGAATCCCCGGGTGTCCCTCTGGTGTCCTGTCGCGTGGGAGCGACACCACTTGGGCTTGCCAAATCCACAATCGACGGCGAAAACGAAAGTGGGTGCAGTAGGCACGGAGGGTGCATGGGGCGTCGGAAAGCCGCGATGCGGGGGATGGAGCGTTCGCGAGAGCAAACTAGAAGACTATGTTGGAGGGGGAGAAAAAGTTAATCCCCTCGTGTCGCTAAAACGCGGTGAGATAAACGATTGAATTGGAGTAGCGTCGAATCCGTCATTAATTCGAAGCGATGGTTGCTATATATAAAATAAATAAAACCATCACATTTATCATTAATCATCTTCAGTGTTGAAAATAACGTAATGATGTATGAGAGTAGTAAAAATACACGAAACTTAGCGAATTCGGTTGGGCGCACTCAGTGCGCACTGGTGCACTATAAAGCCATCGTACACAAATTGACATAAAGATGTGTGTTTAATATAAACATAAAAACGGGTTAAACTGCGTAATCTTTAATACACTTTATCGTGCCGTTTGATAAAATATGTATTTTATGATTCGAAATATTTGCATTTTACTTTTACACTCAGATTAGATGAGTGTACAACGGCTTTAATATGCACCAGTGCGTCCAACCGAATTCGCTATTAGAGAATTCCTATCACGCCGTTTTCGGAAATCAATAAAATATAAAGTTGAGTTATATATATCAGTTAAATTGAACATAATTACTTAATAGTATAATAGTGTGCACATCTGAATGTAGCATTATATCTTTATAAGCTCTCCGAGTATATTTTGAAGTACGTCACTCGCGTGATTATTAATAAAACCGGCTCATCAATTTTAAAGAATCCGAAATGTCACGTGACTAAATTGCATTCCCGAGGAGCAGTATCCATTTATGCGACAGTCAATTAGGCAAATCCATGTTTATTCCGGTGGTCAAATTAATTAAACAACGAGCTACTATAATAGTGCAGCTCGTCGTAGAATTTACAGCCAATTCGCGTGTCTTCCATGCCTACGTCGCGCAAGATACGTCGTTGCGCTTTACGCGGTCGTAAAATCAACCGTAATAACGTATCAATGTTTACGGGATGTCGCGCGTGTATCGCTGATGATTATTAGTCAAACGCAATTCCCGGGGAGATTGTCCATCAGAAAAATTCGCCGTCGCACAGCGGCGGCGCAGAGATCCCTCTTATAAACGGAAGCTCCGCGGAATGCCGTAATTGAAAAACTTCTAATGGAAGAATGCCTCGCATAATTACCGCCATTACGGAAAACGATTTAGTTCCGTCCGTATCGCAGTCACGGTATTCGCACGATGTGTCTCGAGGCCGTCCGGAGTAATATGGCTCTTCTCACGAAGCGATTGTACGAGCGTAGCGCGCGATTGTAAGGACATCGCTCGTACGAGCCGCGACTGGCGGCCGGGCAAGGAGAAGGATAATTCGCGACATTCTCGCGCGGCTCTCGTACTTGAAATTCCGTGTGGCAGATCGTCAAGGGTAACGTATAATGCCATTAAAATCGATCTCCATCGCTGGGAACGAACGAGGCTATTCGTGACGTCGCGCGCGTCGTGGTGCACGCGAAGATACAGGACTCTTCATGCATAAACGATGTTCCTCCGATTGCAGAAATATATTTCGAGTAATATTGATAGATTTAATTTAATAAATTTTTACGGGATTGACATGAGAAAAGAAGAAAGAATTTTTTTTCTCTTAACGAAAATTTAATTAAATTCCATTTTTTAAAAATCCTTTTTGATTCTCAATATTAGGCGTACAATGTCTTTCAATGGGAAATTTTTTGATAGAATATTTTCCATGTAAGATCCAATCAAGGTTAATTAAAGCATCTGAAGGGCGATATCTGCCGTGATATTAGCATGTAGTTTTAGAACGTCCTGTATAGCCGCCGGGTCGTAAGCAGCTAATCACCACGTTACCATTTATGGAACTATCGCGCGAAAAAATCGGACGATGTCCCGCAGTGTTCGCGGTCAAGCCGCGTCCCGGCAACGATATGCAGGCGCGATAAGTTACTACCGCATTATGCAAACTGCATCCGGCAGCCGAGTGCATCCGTGAATTTTCATCGCACCGCGTGGCGCAGACGCGCCACGGAAAAGCAACGGCAGAAATACACCGGCGACGGTGGGCACAACGGAGGAAACACCCGCGGGGCACAAGAAAAATAAATGCCGAAGTCGTCGACAAATAACCGAGGCCGCGTTTTCTCTCGTAAATTCACTGGGCGTGCAGTGAGAAGTATCTACCGTTACCCTTTCGCGAATTCGACGTTTTTCTTTTTTCTTAAATTGTTCGGTGCACCGTCCGAGAACGTCTCGGAATAAAGCTGCTAAGAATCAATCCTGAGTGTGATTGAACTATGATCCCCTAACAGATTCTAAATAGATTTAATACGCTCCGTAGATAGATCTAATGATATATTGATTAATGAAACATTGATTAATGAAATAAGATTTAATGAAAGAAATTATCCTTTTCAGAGAAGCAGTTTGATCAAGGGTATTAAATCCTGATTAAAACTTTTTGTACAGTTAAATTGTTCCAAATAGAAATTAAAATCGAGAAGGGCCTAAACAGTCATAGTTGGATCTTAGTGCTCAATAATATTTATGTGTGATTTTTATATACATTTTCTAGTTCAATAAACTGCGCGCCGATTAATGTCGGTCTTGAAACGCAGCTTTTGAATTCCAAATAGATTTTCAGAGCATGATGCGATGGTAGGTTCGTGGATGCGTTCGTGGGTCTTTAAGGCTCGACGTGTCCATCGGGCTAGTTTGGGGCAGGTCGCGGTGCGAGCACTTATCCGACGTACGGCAAAAATAGCGGTACCGCGTGTAAGTGAACCAGCCCGTAATTACGGGTCCAGTTTCGTCCAAGTAACAGCGCCTTGCGGCTCATACTGGTAATCGATGTACCCGTGCGTCCACTGCGAGTTTAATCCCTCAAAATCGGCACCGTTCACCGCGATCTGCCTCCGTTTCTGTAACTCGGAGAAAAATACAAGATGTCCTAAAATTATCAGACTCTTTCCTTCAGCTATAAAATATTTCGAATGTAGCTTATTTCAAATTCTATCAACCTAAAACGCATTTAAATATCGAAAAGAATGCTAATACGTTTTTATCTGTATTCAGTAATATAAAAAGCAAAATTGTTTCACTTTGTAATAAATTGTAAGACGACCCAACTGGCCAGTGATGTTATTCTATTTGTTACTACGTATCAACCATACGCGAATTGTGGTCCTCTACGAGTAATAAATTTTAATACTAATTCGTTATCCAATATTTGTAATATCAACATGTATGTACCATCGCCGCAGACAATTGTACCTACATTTAATATTGTGGAAGAATTTTATATAATGGACTTCACTTTTTTTCGCTTTCAAACGAGGAAGGGTTAGAGATTCTATTGACTTTAACATGTAACATCTCCAATATTGGATCGAATTATCTGGGTGATATGACATTTTTATAAAAACGACTATATCTTACTTTGATATATAAAAATGTTGAGGCCGAACTTTATCATTTAATTTATGTTATATCTGTTAATCTCTTTTGTGATTCAAAGCTCAATAATGGTGTAAAGTAACTCTTAGACTGAAGACGACTAAGTTAAGTTGAAACATCTCTTAATTAATTTAAATATTAAATAAAGAATTTTATCGGTACCTAATAATTGCTCGTCATACTTGACCTTTCTATGTTATCATTCTATTGTTTAGAAAATGCGAGCAGATTTCATTTATTAATTTTAATACTAATGATACTATAAAGCATCTATAAGATTCTCCCCCCTCCCATCCCATCACGAAAACTGTTAAAGAATTTGTTGCGAAAAATATTACCTCAGCCAGGATTTGAACCTGGACCTCCCTACACGGAAAGAACGGCTAAGGTTGAGACAACTAAAATAACAATGTTGCCGTATGAATTGTTGGGGCATCTACATTGTTTTGTGTAGTGCATCTATATATGTTTGTCTCAACATTCACTATGTTCGCTGTACCAAATGCATATAGTTGCCTTCACATCAATATGCACGGAAAGAACGATTTTGCTGAAATATCTAAAAATTTTGTTAGACCATCAAAAGTAACCAAGTAGGACACTCAAGCATGATGATAATGCTGCAAAAAGTTTTAATATTCTAGCAATTATTTTGAGCGTCCTACTTAGTTCCTTTTGATGATTTAACAAAATTATTTTCAGATCTGTATCTGGCCAAATTTTTAGATATTTTAGCAAAACCATTCTTTCCGTGTGTGAATGTGACAACCACAGACGTGGCTGTACCAAATATTACTATTATTGTGGCTGTGGCAATCGTAATTATGCATCTGGTAATCTTATCGTTTTTTCCGTGTGGGCGTCGTAGCCAGTTCGACCACCGAGGCACGTGATAATATTTATCGCAACAACCAATGATGTTAAGAAAACGTATTCGTCTCGTGTAACACCATTTTATGGTCATTTTTATGGTCACGGCGTATAATAACTAGAAACTCTTATTTTACCTAATCGCCAGTAAATAATTAACTTCGTAATAAATTGTAAGACGACCCAACTGGCCAGTGATGTTATTCTATTTGTTATCTACTAAAATTGTTTCAATTTTTTAGATCATCTCGTCGATCCATTTCTTGTACGTGATCGGTTCAACGCGTACATTCGCGGGGAAGGCAGCCTTCTCGGCGCGAAGCATCGTAAGAATTTCCGTAATTCCTTAATTTATGTATGCATTCTCGATACGCGTGGCCGTGCAACGGCCGAAGGGTTAACAAGGATCATTCCGCTGGCATGTGGCGCGCACACACGCGCCTCTCTACGTCCCTTATATGTAAACTCCGATTCGCCATTATCCTCGATCGTTTTCGCGCATCGGCTTTTTCGCGCCTGCATGGCATGAGGATCGCTTTGCCTCGTATTTCGCGTCATATCGCGATCGCGCGGGACACTTACTACCGCGCGTCGAACGGCCGACGTCACTTTTATCGAGCAATCAACGTCGGCGCGATCGTTCCTGCCTCGAGGCGAGGAGAGGAGAACGAACACGCGTCATAAAAATCCGACGCTCGTTTGAAAGACGCTAAGACCGTGAATTGTCACGGCACGAGTGAGTAAATACTCGGAATGGACCTCGCAGAATATCGTAACGCGACGGCGACTGCGCCCGACCTTTATCGATGAAGTCGGTTATTGAAAATAAACGACATTTACGGCCGTATACGATTATCGAGTGGTATCCTTAGTATAATGGAGCCTCGTCCCTTTCCGCGTGTTCCTTTCGCGAGAAAAGGTATTATTTTCGCAAAAATATCAATGCCATTTATTTGCAACCTGTAAGCAGATAGAAATAAATGCCTTAAGGAAAAATTAAATACCAGCCTCAGTGATTTAATTAATTTTTACCAGTTCCTCTTCTTCTTCACGCCTTCCTTTTCTTTCAACATTTTGATTCTCTACACGGAAAGAACGGTTTTTTGCCGAAGTATCTAAAAATTTAGCCACATACAGATCTGAAAATAATCATGTTGAACCATCCGAAATAATTATATAGAACGCTCAAGCATGATGACAATGATGCAAAAAGTTTTGACATCCTAGCAAACAACTTGAGCGTCCTACATAATTATTTTGGATGGTCCAACGTAATTATTTTCTGATCTGTGTATCTGACTAAATTTTTAGATACTTCAGCAAAATCGTTCTTTCCGTGTACGTTTACGAGCACATTACATTGACATAATCCGACTGATATACTGACGCAAAGTACGACATTATGGATTATGCATTTACATAAAACATTGATGTCACAATAAATATCTTTCTTTTGTAGCTTAACATTCTTATTAATTCCGACGAGGTTATTCAAACCAATCGAACCGTAATATTTTTCGCGCTTCCCGAATCGTAAAAAGGATTTAAAAAATCGCTTATTGGCACAGCGATACAAATTGAATATGTTCTTTTTAACATTTTCGATCTTCGAATAATGTTTACGGCGGAAATTGAAAATCTCACCGATTGCAGGCTTATCGAAATTGTGCCGGCTTTAATCCCGGGCTCGAAATAAGCCGCAATTTCGCGAGCGTCGAAAACTCTCGAGGAAGTCGGACGGTCGTTTCTTCTTGCGGGCAGTTTCGGCGCGAACGCGGACGCATCCGCGAAGGGACTCGCGCAAAAGAGAAGAAGAGGAAAGAGAAAAACAGAAAGGGGGGAGGGAAAGAAGACGAATGAAAGAAAGAAAGAAAGAAAGCGGAAGAGAGAGGTGCACGTGTATGCCCACGTACCTCTCTTCGGTTGAAGTTTGAGTCACGTCGCTTTTTATCGCGCCGGAATGAATCACCGTGCACGCGAGCGGCCAAAGTACCCGGTAGCCGTGCCGAGACACCATCATATTATTTTTACGGCCCCGAAACGTCTGCCGGCATTATCATAATCTCCCCCGGGCGCGGCCGAGCTCGTTCCTCGGCTCCATCGGCGGCCTCCACCTCTTCGTTCCCTTCGCCATCCACGTTGTCGTCGTTGTCGTCGTCGTCGTCGTCGTTGTTGCCTGCTTTCCTCGCTACTACCATACCCCGTGTCGTTGCACTCTTTCTCCTCGTTCGGTCGTTCACTGTCGGTCTCTCTTCTGGCTGTTCCCCGCGCTACTATCGCTTCCCCTCCCTTATCTTCACGAAGAGGCTCGAAGTGAACGCCCTTTGAATACGCGGCCGCTATTCGGCGGTTTAGAAATCTCCTCGACAAGGTAGACGTCCCAGGTTTCGGTTCGATGTCTCGCGATGGACTCGCGAATGCACTGACGACTCTCAAGGTCTTAAGTAGTCAGAGATCGCAAGAACAGACGGATAGACGTAACAAAGTAGATAAACTTACTCATCGAGCAACATCTTTGTACTAATAATTCCATGAATGTATATACATTAACAATTATGTGTTATGCATTATGTACACTGAAAAAATAATCTGATTGCATTAATTGGAATTCTGTTAGATTCAACCAGTATGTCTGTTGGAAAATGAACGAATCAAAATTCTTTTAGGAATTACCAGACGAGCATGATTAATTTCTTCCTGTTAAATATACCAGAATTTCTTGTTAATGTTCGCTCAACTCGCACAATAATAAAACTGCTAGAGTTCTATTATTGCTGCGCTGCGGGTAACGTTAACCAGAATTCTGGTTGCACGTTCCTTTGTAACTAGAAGTTTTATTAATCCAACTGGAAAATACTAATCAAATCCTTATAGTTAAGTCTATCAAACGTTCTTGTTACAAAAAATTGAGTCCAATCACGACAACCAGAAATTCTATTCCGTCTCACCAGAATGCACACTGAGAGAAAAATTTATGATATTTGTGACTATAATGAAAAGTTAAATAATTATGGTTAGGTGCACCATTTTTATAGTTATTACTGCTATAATGTTAGTAATAATAACAAAAAAATAGTTAC
>NJRP01000083.1:364856-392754 GCA_003063835.1 Aphaenogaster floridana | reverse complement strand
TTACCGACAAATTTTTACCGATTTAATCGCGGATAAACAAATTCCCGCACAGCAGTGGTAGCGATAACGCTCGCATAATTGCGCGGAATAACGCGCGTTCTCGACAAACGATTTTGCGGACGGTTATTTATTGCGCGTGGGAGAGCACGAGAATAAGGATCCCCTGAAAAAAAAGTGGTGAAGCAAGGCAAAGTGAAACTTTCCTCTCCGGAAGAGAGGTGCAGCGGGAATTACGTACATTATTACGAGTCGAAATGTCGGTATTGTGCCAAACGACCCACGCGGTCTTGTAGCTGAAATTGGACGGGACGACGGCGGTTAAAAGGGCTCGTTATTTTCGTAATAACATCTCGTCGCGCGTGCATGCACGTCACGAGGGGGGTTGCGACGATTTTAACAGGGTACTGAAAAAACTCGTTACACACTCCGACGATTTCTCTAACGCGGTTACATTCGATTAATTTCAGATGTAAATGTTGTTTTCATGTGTGCGGAATAATATTTGGCGGTAGCCCGCGCGTTGTCGACGTTACGCAAAATTGCGTTGCTCTCCCGCAAATTGCGTTGCGATGCGGCGCGACGTTTTTACAACGTATTCCATCTGACCGCCTCCGTTTCAACGAATTACCACGCGCTGTCCCCGAAATGCATTTCCCATCGCGGTCCCCGCCGCGATGGGTTGGGAAACGCTGCGTGCGCCGTAAAGTATCGTAGCGCAAAGCTGCAACTCTGCTTTTTGCCGGCCTTATCTCCGGCGTTTGCGACAGATCGGTTTAAGGTGTCCGGAGCCCGCCGCCGCGCCGCTGCAACTACAATATCCCGGCTGATACTTGCGCAAGACTTACGGCCCAATTACCAGCGAGCGAATGTTTCTCGGATGGGTGGCGCGCGGCGGCGTACCGATACCGATCGATCTGTCGTTGCGGCGCGACGGCGGCGGCGGCGGCGGCTGAAATTTCCGCGGTGGAGCCCTGTTTTAATGAGAGCAGAATTTCGCGTTTTATGCCGCCCCGGAATTACACGGTACATGCTCCCCCTCCGCGTGCACGCCCGGCAACGCACAAAACTCCGCGCCGAGCATTACGCCGACCGTCGATTTTGCTCGCTCGATCGATCGAACGCGGCCCGAGTGCCATGCCGTTCGAATAATTGCAATTTCACCCTCGCGTGGTAGGTGCAAATCACGACTGTTCTGCAACAAGTAGTTATCAACGGCATTGAGTTTCTTGTATGCCCTCGGCGGTTTTATTATACTGCGACCGCGTCGCAGTATAAAAGAGAATAAAAATCCTGGCAGGTTAATGAAGGAAAAACGATGAACGTGTGGGCCGAGGGTTGCTTAATGCAGCGCGCCTCTCGCATTTCTGCCGATGGGAAATTTCTATAATGAACAAATGGGAGAAATTTTGAAATGTTAAGCACGGCGAGCACCGCCTCTCATACGTACGCGCTTCGCGCTTACGGGCTGTACTTGGCTCTATAATTCTAATTGAGTACTCACGCAAGCATAAAGCCCGGCGTGCAGCGTGTATTTCCCGAGACGATTAGGAGCGTAATAAGAACGAAAATTATCAAACGGCATGCCACATTCGCCTCCGCGTTATTACGGGACATTCGAGTTTTATTTGAGGTACTCGCAGCTACTACTAGCGCGGTAATTCACTTTTCAATCGCCGCATCGGGCTTATATTATGATCTTGAAACGGGCTTGAGTAAAATTGCGCAACACCTTGCTTTCGCACCAGTGAAAGCGCGCGAGCGCGGAAAGGTAATGAAGTCACGTATTGTACAACACAACGCGTCGGAGGGTTTCCACGAGCGGTTTCCTTACTCGACATTAGTAATTTTATACCGAGACGCGCGGGGATAGCCCCGACGTCGGCCGAGATAGACATTCGAATCGTCGTTCGCGGAAAGATGCAATAAAGTTCCCAGACGCGGAGCACACTTTACGCTGGTTAGCGGTTAAGTATACGTCCCGGCACGTAAGAAGGACCCGTTATGCAAGTCCGTTCGCGATTAGTGCGCTATGCATACGAATTAACGCGCGCAGCATCCGGAGTATCATATTCACCCACAGCCGTTTCCCTCGCGCGGCCAGATGTTTCCAAGCGTCGAGCGCTGTCGCGAAAAAGTTTTAAGAGCCCACGCGTAGCAGTAACTCTCCTCAAAACTTGGCCAATTTATTCGTGATCAAAGTATCTTCACGCGCAGCGCGACTCTTTCCGCGTCGAGGAAATCGCGTGCGGGATTTTGATAGGTCACGTGTATTCCGCGCGACCCTCCGATCAGTTCTGGATGCTCCTCTGGTTGTACTTGGAACAGTTATGGGAACCAGGTCGCGGGGATAGTTGCACAACCGTTTGATGGGCGAGGCTCGGGTTCGGAGCAACCACGGTGAAAGTGAAAGATTCTACTCCTTGGCGGCGACTGCGCGATACATCCTTTCAAACGATTGTCGATTAGTGTCGGTCGACGTACACCGATTTTATATATATATATACCTACAAGACGCCCACCACCTTGACACCGATCAACGCTTTTCCTCCGATCGCTCGACGTCTCTTCGAGCATCTCGTTAAGATCACGCGCAATTTTCTGCACGTACGTGTAGGTTTGACATCAAAGTACTTAGAATCTATCAGAACAGCAGAGCTAATGCGTCGATTTTCCGTGTAATTTTCATCTTAAAAATTGAAAATTGCCTGCCTTCATAAATATCTCGTAATTTGATAAATCTGTAAGTGCCGCGTTCAGAGATGCTGGTCACGAGAGTAAGAGAGGATTGCGAGGATCGCCTCCTCGCTTAATATGGTCCGCCGTAATTCCGCCGTTTCCGCTGTAGTCCGGCAAAAGTGTACGGAATATGCCTCACTTTGTCTTCGTTAACTCGAAAGGCTTAGCAGAAAAATGCATAGGATCTTCGCTCGCGGCAGTGACCGATCCGCGAAACGGCATCCGACGGCACTGCGGCAGATGCATTGCGTCGGACCGAGCAGGATGTTGAAAACCCAACACGGAGGCTGTTACTTCTCTCTTTCTCTCTATCTCTCTCTCTCCCTCGTTGGGTCAGACCGGGTCGACATTGCACGAGCATTCTGCACGCTCCTCACATATGAACGCATCCTACATCGTATCTCGACTAACTTTCACGCTGGGGATCGCGCCGACCGGAGAAAAGTTATGCTTCTGACACGTACGTAACGTAACAAGAATATCTATCCGCTCGTTTCACTATTTTCCTTACGAGCAACGGATATGCATGACACTCCCCAATTATTACTACAAAATTAAACATACAAGTTCAAAATAGCCACTTGATTATTCCCCTACAGCACAGAAATTGCAGCAACATTGCAGTAACATTGCAATATTGCCGAAATGTTGCTGCAATGTTGCTGCAATTTTTGTGCTGTAGGGGTTAATTTGATCAAGCGATTAAGTTTTGCAAGATTTTACTAAAATTAATAAATGCACTATACTCTAGAGTACAGAATACCTTTGCCACGTTCATTTTTCTCCTCTCAAACAATATCAAATAAAAAATAATTTTATCAGCAGACTATTGAAAAAGGAACTATAGAGGGTTAAAGGGTTAAGGACTGCGCGCTACATGGGTGGCGGACCGAGCGACCGTGCGGAGGATCGACGCGCGATTAAATAAACGACGATTTTATTGGCTCCGGCGGCCGGAGTTATATCCCGGATAGAGAGAACCGGAGTGTTAACTACGATGTACCGTGGATAACCTAACCGGGCGAGCATGCAGGCCGCTCATCTACGTACGCGTGTAGCAAGTGGGTAGACCCCGGTCGTGAGATAGGCCGGTTTGTCGCACGTGCGACCGTGGGATCGTACAAGCGGAGCAACGGCAGCATCCCTGTTATTTACTGCCGGCTACCTCCTGTCCCTCGGGATACCGGCGGTAATTAAGAACGGCTGTCGAGCAATGCTTTACCAAGAAACGACGAAACTACGAATATACCCCGCAACGCCCCGTGTCCCTCTCGCCTCTTGGAAATTAATAATATCTATCTGCCTACTCCCTACCCTGCCTGCCTACCGCGGAAGAATTACCAGGCTTCAGAAGTCTTCGCTTATTTTCCAACTAATATCCCGTAATTTTCGTATGTAAACATCCTTCAATTTTTATCAGATTTTTTTTATCTCCAGTCGCCTGCAAATGTTTCGTGTTGCTGACAAAATAGGCAAAGACTTTGGAATTTATTGGGTAATAACGACGCTGGCGAGAATTTTCTCGTTCCTACCTCGACTGGACGGTAAACATTATTTTGGAACGTGCCCGGCATCGGTCGGTTAATTGCGGCTCTTGCACTTAAGATCGCCCGATAACGATCAGGGGACGATCGGGGCCGGATAAGTGTGCATGTCCACTCGAGCTGCGCTTATCCCACGCGCGTCTTGATATAACATTATTAGGAATAATAAGTAACTTAATTTCGCGGAATGGCGTGCTGCTGTGCATCTATACCGCCATTAGCCGTATGTAACATCGGCGCGGCAATTATGGCGAACGGCTCGGTCGACTTGCTGTAACATCGTTTAAATTCAAACATCGATCGTCTTCTTCGCGAACGGTATGGAATTACCGCGCGTCTCCCAAGTGCGGTAGCTGCGCAGGGCTTCACTAACCATTATTATTCGCGATGCCATAATTCCTCTTTCAGATAATAAATATTATTTAACGGAACCGATGTTTTTCGCGAAGATGATTTATGCGCGTGTCAGCATGAAAAACATTTTTAATATACCGAGTCGACATCTTTCAATCAGTACAAAAATGTTAATAATTAAATTAAATTTAAAAGATACGCAAAATTAATATTTTTCAGAATTAAGAATATAGTTATATCAAAAAGGTTTATTAGATGTAAACGACACAACTGGCCAAATTTATTTAAACAATCACAACGTTTCGACCATTGGTTCTGGTCCTCTTCAGGTGTTAATAAATTATCTTGTACACAGAAAGAACGGTTTCGCTGAAGTATCTAAAAATTTAATCAAATATAGATCTGAAAATAATTATATTGGACCATTAAAATAATTTTGTAGAATGCTCAAATATAATAATAATGCTGTAAAAAGTTCAGACATTCTGGCAACAAATTTCAACGTCCTACATAATTATTTTGATGGTCCAGCAAAATTATTTTCAGATCTGTATCTGGTCAAATTTTTAGATACTTCAGTAAAACTGTTCTTTCCGTGTATAAATTAAGACGAACATTCTATGAATGTGGCGTAGTGCCCAATAAAGCCAAAAATCTAGACTAGAGAGAAAAGAATATAAGATTCGCTGCCATAAATATAGTTATATTCTCTCTTTTTCCTTCTCTTGTATGACTGTGTATTTTCATAATTTCAGACAAATTCTTCAAATTATTTTTAGTACACGGAAAGAACGGTTTTGCTGTGAAGTATCTAAAAATTTGACCAAATACAAATCAGAAAATAATTTTGCTGGTCCATCAAAAGTAACAGTGTGTAGGACCCTCAAACGTGATAATGCTGTAAAAAAAAGTTTTGATATTTTAGCAATTATTTTGAGCGTCCTACATAATTATTTAAATGGTCCAACAAAATTATTTTCAGATCTGTATCTGGCCAAATTTTTAGATACTTCGGCAAAACCATTCTTTCCGTGTACCGTAATTGCCTTTTATTTTACCGTAATTGTCTTTTACTCGTACAGGTTGAGAAATTCTTAACGAATAATATCATTCGCAGAGAAAACAATTCCGGACCTACGACCACGCTGGTCAAGAACTTCCTTTTCGCTTTAAGCGTGGGAATACGAGCGTACACTTTCCGATTCGCTCTGTGTCCGGGCATGTTCCGCTTTCGGGCGTAAGTAAATGTAAATTTGACATGATCTCTCGCCCCATAGAGACCGGACGATTCCGTTTACCGTCGGCCTTACATCCAGTTCCGTTTCGTGGCTGCTTACCGGCTCTCCATGTTAATCGTCCGCATGGACGCGCGCGCGATCCGGGCATCTACGGTCTGCGATAATTAGACAATCAACGGGGATCAGAGGGGAACGATGGTGCACCGTTCGAACGACCCGCGCACTACCCGCCACACTAAAACGTCGGAGTAAAATTAAAGCCCCCCCCCCAACTTTTGGTGGCGGTTCTGGCAAGAAGGGGGAGAGGGGATTTATGCTTTACTGCCCTTTACTGTCCTGTGCTGGACCCATAGCTATTGCCCGCGGCATACCAGCGGTGGTTCTCAAGCCGACCAAATTACAAAAAACGAAAGCTGCGCTTGTCGTTTTGCCCTCAGGATATTTACGGGAGGTAAGGCGAGTTACGAAATTGGACACGATGCGCAAGTATCTCGGATGCATCGCGCCCGCGCGACACTTTACGGCTTGCGGTTTCTTCTGCGGTCCGCGACGCGTTCAACGAGAAAGGCGGATTTCGAATGTAATAGAGACGAACGGGATTAAATCGCTGGACCTATCGACTGTCTCCGAAATCTACGTCTACATCCCGACAATTCCTGTGAAACTTTTGAAAAATTTATTTCGGTTTTTGTTCTTTGCTTATTGGGTTTTCTCTGAAGAAAAAAAAAACAGATTCTTATCCCTCGAGTATTTGACGAAATTTCAGGATAATATGCCAAATTTCAGAATAACGGAGAACTGTTTGCAAGTTTAACTTCTTTATAGCGGTATGCAAATTGCCGTTTTCAGGCTTGAAAATGAAATTGGGAGACACTGAACAGAGGACCCTTTGCGATGAGTATTACGTTACGACGCCTGATGTGACCAGAGCTGTTTGCCGGGCGAGCCACGCAACCCCTCGTCACTCCTGACCTTAAAGTACGCGAAACGCATTCGGACTCGTTGTGTTAACTGTCGGAAGGTGGTTCAATTGAACGGGATTACGAATGGAGACGGACACGCGATGCCGAGTCCGTTTAGCAATAGTAATCCGAGACTATCCAACGGTCGGAATCCCCAGGAGTCCGCAGGATCCCGTCGTATTTGACGTCAAGTGTACGAAAGATAAGGGGGAATCGCAATTTATCGCCGAGCGGATTATTGCCAGAGAAATATCGCGTGGAAGACAAACAATACTAGAGCAAAAATGTAGGCGGAATACAACGTGTAAAACTGCTTCGCGTCTTTATGCGAAATATCATAATCGTATTTCTATACTGAGAAAAAAAGCTGTTGCTTCAATTAAAGTGTTATCACGGGGTGCCAATAACATAAAGTAGTTCATTCAATTGTATTATTATTAGACCCAATGTCTGCATTTTTAAACCAATAATTCAATCATTGTTTTAATGATCCAAATATTGGATCTATTAATAATACACGGAGAAAATTTTATATTAAAAATTACTATGTATGGCAGTAGCCGTGGACCATTGCTGGAATTATAAAAATTTTTACTATGTTATTATATTAATAATTATTAAACTCTTTTGTGAAAACATAGTAAAAATTGTTATAATTCCAACATGGTCTACGGCTACTGCCATGCATAGTAATTTTTAATATAAAATTTTCTCCGTGTACAATTGAATGAACTACTTATGTTTTTGGCACCCCGTGATAACACTTTAATTGAAGCAATAGCTTTTTTTCTCAGTGTATTAGAGCAATATTCAAGAAACAATTTAATGCAATATATTACATACTTCATTAAACATTCGTTCATAATTTCATCAGAGTTATTAAAAGAATTAATTGCATTACATCAATCAAATCGTTTGAATACAACTGAATAGGAGATCTAAAGGAAAAGGGGAATTATTGCAAAATCTGTCATAGCGAAGAATTGCTCTGATCTCGATTTCTGCGAGGGTCTAGATTCTAGAAGATCGAGGTAAAACACCGGCGGACGCTCGTGCGGCGATCAAACGACATCCGACATTCGTAAACCTGGGAGGCAGCGCCTTGTAACTAGTCATTACGACGAATTCCCTTAGGTAATTTCTCCCGCTCGAGGCCGACCCGGTTTTAGAAAGTATCGGGGAAAGGAGAGTCGTAAAAAAGACGGCGCGCGGGTAAATGATTCATAACGCGCTCGACTTCCTCCGTCAAAGGGGCCGGCGTTTATTCGATCGATAAATAATATTGGCAATTATTGCGGTTAAACTTTAACGACAAAGTCTATCGGTCTCTCCTCCTCCTCTGTGTGCTGCCGTCCCTCTACCTCCTGCCCCTGCTTCGTTCTCGATGATCACCGATTACCGATTAGGCTAGTAATTATTTCCGTGCGCCGACCGATCTCGGCCGGTGCGTTCTCCTCTTCATTTTCTCGAAGGAAACGTCTCGATTACCGTATAGCGATTTTACCGCGGCGCAGGGTGCATCGCTGAATAGAAACTCATCAATGAATGACCGTGGAATCTATGTTTATCTCCACGAGATTACGCAAAGTAATACTACGTTTTTTCAGAAATGCAAATACAATGCTATCAGTTTTAATCGTTTTACGCTCATAAATTAGGATGATCGTTTATTCGTTGATGGGGTCGTTCTCTGACTACATTAGTTTTAATATTCTTCTTCCACTGCTGGGAGATATACAGTGAAACGATATAGAATACATATAGAATACGCTTTTATCGGGTACGTCAGATGGTGATAAATCACATTGCGTTGGCGAAATAGTTGTTGCCCCCGACAGCAATGGCAATTTTCGAAATAACTTAGCGCGAGATAATAAATTGCATACTGCGCATCTGTGCATCTGTTCCGCGTGATGCGTAGCTCCAACGCCCGACACGCCGCTGCAGAATGCAGCCCTCAGGCGTGTATCCCAAGTCTTCAACCAGTTACATTTAATTTTAAAATATGATTTCTTGTAAACTAATCTACAATGCACGATATATTATATTGTTTGACACAAATCCTTTTTTTTACGATAATTACACGGAAAGAGCGGTTTTGCAGAAGTATCTTTGGTCAAATACAGATCTGAAAATAATTCTGTTAGTCCATCAAAAGTAACTGTGTAGGACCAAACGTGATGATAATGCTGCAAAAAGTTTTGATATTTTAGCAACTATTTTGAGCGTCCTACATAATTATTTAAATGGTCCAACAAAATTATTTTTAGATCTGTATCTGGCCAAATTCTTAGATACTTCAGCAAAACCATTCTTTCCAGGGGCGTAGACAGGATTTTATTTCGGAGGGGTGTGGAGGATTTTAAAAAAATTAAAATCACAAAACAACTCATAACTTTTTTTAATTAAATAAGACAATATTCGTTCAGGATATTTTCTTTAGAACTTAAAGCATTTACCATTTCATTTCTCTCTCGACTTTCAATTCTTCATTTTCATATTTTTATATATTAATTTATTCTTCAGATTTCGGGCTTGGTTTGGACACAATGCCTTAATTGTTGCTCTGTAATCTTATTATATGCTTGATAAGGACCAAAACCCATGGTCGAAACGTCGTAAAGAAGTTTTTAATAAATTTGGCCAGTCGTGTCGACTATATTTTATCTTGATTTCTTATTTACTGGCGAAGAGAAGACTTTACCTATTGTTCATATTTTCATATTTGGTTCCAAAATTTCGGGGGGAGGGATTTATCCCCCTAATCCTCCCCTGGCTACGCCACTGATTCCTTCCGTGTTTAAAGACTATGTTAACTTCAAATACAGAAACATATTCGAAATTACAGTGCGAAAACTAACTTTCTTAGATTTCTACGGTTATAAAGATTTCGTTAAAACGATTCGATCGAGCAGTCCGAGCGATCGCGCCGATCGTTCGTTCGGTATAAAATCTCACGCGAGTTTCACGCAATGATAAGTCGTTCGCGATTCTCGCTAGTTTCATCGGACGAGCGAGCGAGCCGATTCCGGTGAACTGGGAGAGGAGCCGGGGCTCGCGGAGGTCTCGGCAGGAAAGATGGCTACGATCGTAAATCTCTGCCTCGGCGGAACTGGTTATACAAAATAGGCTCCGCTCCCGGGAGTTATACCTGCCTACTCCGAATGCAAACTTCTTCACCGAACGCGCGCGAACCGCACGAATCCGCTCCCCGACTCGACGCTCCAACGAGGACCGTTTCCACTGATACACGACCGTGCTCTCGATTCCCGCCGAGATATCTCCCGTTCCGCTTATCCTCGCCGATGCACAAGTACGTTGCCCGTCGTTCTAGAGTGACCGGATCCTCGAGAAATTGGGAGAATTGGGAGACTCCCTTGCTTCACGAAGGTTTCCTGCGGCCGAACTGGCTCGCGATACGAATCAATTATTCGAAATATTTGAAACTTCCCTAACAGCACAGAACATTGCAGCAACATTGCAGCAATATTGCAATATTGCAGCAACATTGCAGCAATATTGCAATATTGCTGCAATGTTGCTGCAATGTTCTGTGCTGTTAGGGTTATTTCAATTTGCTCGGAATGTAAAAAAAAATCATAATTTAATGTCAGCTGATACAATTACACGTATAAAATGTGTGCTTCTCGTATATTCTGACGCGTTCGTTCCACGGACAAAATATGAGAAGGCTGAGCTTGGATATACGACGGAAATAGTCGAGAAATATTATGGTTTCACAAAATGAAAGAGCAGCGTCTCCTCTCGCACTGATAAAACGAGAAGTCGCGGGCGATTAGCGGCGCCGTTCTAATAACACGAAAAATTCCGAGATGAGCTATCGTGACAGTTATCTATTACGCCATATTACTCGTCGGGGGGGTTAAAAATACACGCGAGGGGGCGGGACGCGGTGATGTAAAGGCGACGAGCCTTGTAAATAATCCGCGGCGCACGAGAGCGGTATCCGCTTGAAAGATCGGTGTCGGCTAGAAACGGCAATGGCAAAGCGGAAAAACGCTGCTCCGGCGATTTCGTCGAAGAGATCCGTCCGTCGTCGTCGGAGTTCTTCCGCGTCGGGACGCGGTAAGAGAGACGCGAGTCCGAGCGCCGTGGCGCCAGCGTTCCAATTAGAGTGCGTCTTCGTGGCGCACGTATATACAGGGCCGCATTTAAGTGAAACATCGCTCAGGACCCACGCAATTTCATCGGTTGATGGATCAACGGCAGTGATATATAATAATAATAATAATAACTTTAAACCACAGAAGAGATTTGTTTCGACTCAACTGACCAATTTTTAATTTAAATTAATATATCGCGAATCGCGACGTTTTTCGACCATGGGTTTTGGTCCTTTCTAAAGAGAGTGAAATTAATTTTAATGTAAAGAATTTGTTGCGAAAAATTTTACCTCAGCCAGGATTTGAACCTGGACCCCTCCCTACAATACATGCGGGCGTCGTTCAATAATAACTTTATTGAATGCAAGTAATAATAAAAATCAGGCATGCAAGGTATAATACATATGCGTGCAAAAATATAAATCAAATATTAAATTGCAGACAAAAGGCGAGGTTACAACTATTTATCGTATTATTAAAAAAGCTTGATTACAGAAGAAATGAATACTTCGAATACTCACATGATAATACGCTTCTATTAGTACCCATACAGCACAGAACATTGTAGCAACATTTCGGCAATATTGTTATATTACTGCAATGTTGCCGCAATTTCTGTGCTGTATGGGTATTAATAATACTACCGCGTGAATAATTTAGCAACTGCCTTCATTCATTTCTAAGTAAATCAAGTATCACTTAGCGCGATTACGGACCTGTTCGCATATTTCGGAAAACTCGGCTTCGCGTCCGTAAACGTGGGCCTTTGTACGACCTTATGTATAAATCCAGCGCTGCTTGTATACCGTTAAGCTCTTCTCACGACGACGCGGGAACGCGGCTCTCTCGTCGCGGACGAGACGTGGTGCCGATGATGAGAATCTAACGGGCGCTGCCGCCGCAGCTCCTCTAATCGCGACGAACATTAAGCCGAGCATTAGAAGCCACTTCGCGCGTCTCTTTGAGCTCTTCTTTGAACTCGCTGAATGGCGAGGCGCGTGGATGATCGTAAATAAAGGCGTTTCGAGCGTTTTGATTCGAGCGGAACGTCAGGCATCATTTCCCGAACACAGAGGCTCGGTGGGAGTAATGGAGAAATACTATGCTGTGACAAAAAAATGAAGAACGACAACCATTTTTAACTTGACGACTTCCCGGCGACATCCGGAAACTAATGGAATTTAGATAACTCGAAACTCGTATAGACGTTAATGTTTCTAGAAGAATAAAACAAAGGATATTTTTCTTTCTCGATTATCAATATTATTTCTTTAATACTTCAAAAAATAATATTTATATTTTAATCAAAATAATTGTTTGTTGCGTAAATTCAATTGGAAATATACCGAACAATCATCCAAGCTCTCGAAGATTATATTTCGAAGAAGATGAGGTTCTGAAGAAAGAAAATTCCTTCCTTAAGTTTTACGCAAATAATGTTTTGTTCCTGCTTCTTCCAATGCAACTATCCGATCATTTAATAATGCAAAAATAATTTATATAAGTTGCTACAAACCCTTACGTTAAATTAGAAAAACAGATGCTACAAGATTTAAATTATTTTATTATGCGTTATCCACGGCTACGATTAACAGTTTATTGTTTATGATACCGTGTACAAATGCAAACTCGTTCTCATGCAAGTGAGATGGATACGCCCCTCAACGTCTTCTTTTGTCTCTTAATAATTCGTTCCGGTTATCAATCTATCAAACTGGTATCTGAGATACATTGTACGTGTTGCACAAACAAATAACCGGATATACATTACTTCGCAAAACTCTGTCCTCCTGCGTAGAAACTAAATTTAATTTTAAAAATCACAGAATATATCGGCGAGCTTCACGAATCTTATCGAAAAAGTTGCTCGATCAGTTTTTGATGACACGTCTTCCCATGAATAATCCTAATCTAGTGGGACGAATAGGCACGCCAAGCGACCAAGGAGGCATTAGTCTAAATAACACCGCGATGGAAGCCTGTACGTGTCGAACGAACCGGTCCGTACTATAACGGTGAAACCTTTCCAGGGATCAATCATCATTATTTTGTTGCGTTCGAACACCTACGCGTCCGCCGGCAGTCTACTTTATTGCGACTAGGTTGCGATTGCACGTCAACGACGTAAAAAATCCATCGGCATAATAATAACGATAATAATAACAATACAATACACATTATCCTCCGGGCTCAAGTTCTATTTGAGCGACGGCAAAACATATAATACGATACCGCGAATACAGTACCGCAGTCATTAATTATGAATTATGAATGGTATGGGGTTACTCATAAAGAATTAACACTTTCGCTTCTAACGTATACAAGCGAACGTTGTGTGAACGAAAGTGAAAGCGCCGAGTTTCCACGAAAAGCGATATACATGAACCATCTTTTGATATGTTAAATAATCGAATTGCTACGGAAGAGGCGAAAATGAAACATTATTTGCATAAAACTTAGGGAGAGAAGTCTCTTTATTCAAAAACCTCACCCTCTTCATACAATAATCTTCGCGAGCTTCGACGATTGTTCGGTATATACCGAATAATTAATGAACTTATTTTGCGACGCGACGCGTTTAGAATATATTATGCCATCCAATTGCAAAAGAGTTTTAATTATTTAGTAATATTTCTTAACCGAGGGTATATTTATTCTTCTCTTGCCAAGTCAATATCGATAAAAATAGAAACGCCGCAAACGCAGTTTGTTCAGATTCGAGAAGAGGATAAATGAAATAGATAAGTTTAAACATTAAAATGAACAAGACCGCGAAGTGTATAACACAATTAAAGTCGAGAACGGGCCAAATTCGATCATAGCAGATCTCAGTGGTCAATAATATTTTATGTGTGATTTTTCTAGTTCTTTAAACTACATCACACATAAAATATTATTTAGCACTAAGATCTGCTATGACCGAATTTGATCCGTTCTCGATTTTAATTGTGTTATATTGATTTGATTTTTCTAGTTCTTTAAACTACATCACACTTAAAATATTATTGAGCACTAAGATCTGCTATGACCGAATTTGGCCTGTTCTCGATTTTAATTGGATAAATTTATTCGAGATGCCGATGGTGATCGGTGACGATTGATTTGAAGGCCATCTGAAAACTCCGGATTCTCGTTCCGGCGCGAGCGAAGGAATTGCGAAAGCTCTGTTCGACAATTGGAAAAATTTTGACAACGTGGTTGTCCGTCGAACAATACGAACGTGATTCGACGGAGAAATCCATTCGCGGATAAAAAATAACGGGGGAAGGGACAGAGGAAGAGAGAGAAAGAAGAACGACGATAATCAGCGATGACAGATCGCGCGAATGATCGACGCGACGTGGAATTATGAAGACGCTCCGCGATTTGCGACGTCGTCGTCGAGGCAATTTCTACCGCGAGGTGGCTGTTTATCTCGAAATTGCTATAATTCCTGGTGCGACGCGGTATCGGAAAAACGATGCTCTGTCGCCGCGCGCTAATGCCTCAATCAAGATCCTGAAAAATCGCAATGGGCGAAGAACGACGCAGTAGCACCCGCTGCGTTCATATATTATTTGTATTCCTTGTATCTCCGGCAGCATTAATAACATGCTGCTCATGATATACAGAGTGTCTCAGAACCGATGCAACTTCTCGGAATCGTAAGACGACGTGAGGAAAGAGCGAGAAGAAGAAGAGTAAAATATTGTCCATATTAAAATATCAAATATTCGTCGACGTAATGCAATTCTGAGAGATAAAATTAAGTTTAAATATATAACCAATTTTCATTTTATTGTTACTACTCTTTTGCGGCAGAATTTCGATTGTTCGCCGCGCAGCGTTTTAGTTCGACCAGGGGAAATAACGGTAGCTAATGCAAAACGATACCGACGCAGATCCGATCGCGTATAGGAGATGCGAAATTTTGATTTACCCCCATATGCCCGGCCGCAACCCCTCGCTTTGTTAGGGAAGCCGACACGCGTGACAGGAATGCACGTGGCGTGTTACCGTCGGAATTTCATGTCGAATCGTTTGCATCAGCAGCGGCGACGCGCTATATATCCCCTTTCTTCAAAACAGCCAGTAAAGCACGAACCCGCGATCGTTCAAAACTCCGGCCGTGAGCACCCTTCTGTCCAAAATCCCTGAAATCTCCGTGGCTCAGCATTCCGGCCGTTTAACAGCGTGGGGGAGCGACCCGAATTTTTATCTAGTCGATTTGCATGTTTTAATATGCATTCCCCGTTTATCGGCAATATAAATACCAGATTCGCTTAAGCGGGCATTTCCGGCGACGACAATTAAGTCCGAAAGTGCGCCCAAGCCCGCCAATTTGCATTTCGTGCTATACACAGCGAACGGATTAATTGGGGGAGCTTGATGGAATTACGGCGTAACGAAGAGCGGATGGATTATCCGACGGTCTCTTTCGTCAGATATATAAATTAAATGATATTGACTAATCGACGCAGGTATCTCGCATTAATTAGATAGTTTACAAGATGATGAGAAATCCGATATTGTTTACACAATGTTGTATATACACACTAGATAGCATAGCAAGCTCTAATCTATTGACAGCTCGTTTATGATAACGATCGGAAGACACTCATTAATTATTAATTCCCTCCAATTATTATTTTAATCCCGTCAAATTATTCGCGCGAAGAGATTCATGCTCCATAATTAATTAATAACAAGAGATGCGGGAGATGCGGGAAAAATAATCGTAATCACTCGATATTCGGTAGAAATACTTATATATTCGAACACGTCTGTCTCGTACAGCGTGTAATGCCTTCTCTGACGGGCGAGTTTCGTGCACGCACCGACGCGTTATGACAAAAAGTTAACGCTGACAAAAACCGATTAACAACGAAAAATGAACGCAGAAAATTGATAACGTTGACGGGCCTCTGCCCGGTAACCGAACCGGTATCGATCAAATATCTCACACATGAGATCTGTTAAATGTTAAATGTAAATATACGTAATCTATTCAGTATCACAAGAATTAATAAATACCTAAGGTTCTATCCGAAATTTTCTAATGCAGACTGCAGATTTAAAACAGATTTAAATGTATTCCTTACAACTAATATTGATTGGTTCACTGATATGTTTTGACAGAAAATACAATTATAATAAACTATATGTATATAGTAATAATGTCGAATTATAAATTTAGAGGCAAGCTTATAAGTTAAAAGAAATTTTCAGTCAGTTACACATATTTACATAATACATGTATAACATATATACATATATACATATAGCCATATTAACGTTCAAAGTTCGATATATGTCATGGTTGATAACGCTCAGTGAGACATGAGATCTGAAACGTATGATTATTATTGCCATCAGTATGAATATTTCATGTTTTCTATATACGTTTTTATGAATTTTTATGTAAATATAAATTTCATTATTATATCGCTATCAGAATAATTTTCCATATAATACATTGAGAATTCTGTACTTTAATAACAAGTATTTTAATATAATCATCACGTAACTAATTAACTCTAAGATAATTTGTACAAAAGATTCTTCTATTTTGCGACGAAATATTAATCGGATCTCACATCATCTTAGTTTAAGCGACATATAAAATCAAACTATAAGTTATTTAGTTTTTCTTATCCATTTTAAAACAATGGATTAATAAAATTTTATATTTATCTATAATAAACTCGAATCATTTCTAATACAATTTTTATAGATTCATTATCTCGGATTAAAATAAAAAATAATTTGACTCATTGATACGATGCGCAACAGCAGAGTACGTTGCAAAAATAACGTGTAGAATTGTAACATACCTACATATACAGGGAGTCCCAGGTTTTTCTGTACAAACTTTAGTAAAATGTTCTATAAGCAGAAATAAGAAAAACATGTTATATAAATATAGGTCCCAAAATGCTTTAGTAAAAAGTTATAGCAAAAATATGAAGTGTATAAGTTCGCGCTAATTAACCATACGCGATACGATTACGTAAGAGTAAAATACGAGCACTCGAGACTATCGATTCGCGAATTAACTTAGGCTGCGTTCCGATATTCACTGCCAGTACTGAAAATCTGTAGTTAACGTCACGTATACTATAGATTTTCAGTATTGGCAGTGAATATCGGAACGCAGCCGTAAACGATGAATCCTTACCGATCCTTTCCGAAGTCATGCGACCAACTTCACTTGTCACCTGCCGCGTCGCTGTACCTGTTGCTCCTAACCGCACTTTTCGCACTGCAAATAATAATATAATATATTATGCTTGCGATTTAGAATAAATACGATTTTGTATTGTATAATATATTTTTGCATTATGACAAATGGACAAACAAACGTTAAAATTAAAGATAATTATTCATAGAGAGTGTAACAATCAAAAATATAATCTTGGTCTTGCCGACTACTCGCGCGATAAACCTCGATTAAACGATTCTCAAAGCACAGACATTGTATCGAACCAATAAAGTCGAATGTATATTGCGCGGTTACATATTAACAGGACTTTAATAATTATCGATAATTACGACTCTACTTACTAATTACACGCATCGCGATACCGCCCGATGCGGACTTGATCCGCGACGTCCCGTTATTACTGTTATTAGCCGAAGAACTCGAAAGTAGCATCGGCAACTTCATTCCGATACCGCGCGATAAACGCGGTTAATGAAGCCGAGTTAATAATGATAAATTCGAAAGCAATAAAAATATTCAATTGAATGTTAATATTATACGCGCGCTATATTTCGTACCTATGTATCCCGCATAACACACGCACTATTGATGAGTGGTCGATATCGCTAAGTGTTGATAGGGAATACGAATCGTCTTTTTAGGAATAACTCAATGATACACAGAACGGCTTGCCTGCCGGCCGGAGTTTCATCGCGTGAATGTAAACAAGGTGACCTTGTTTACACTACAGCACGGTGTACTAACCGTTGGGCGTTGTATACGACATCACCGCCACGATTTTAACGCGTTAGAAAATGCCAGATATCTTATTGCTCGCATTTGAAATTAATTATTTATTATTCTTTTTATTATTTCTTTCTACTAATTTTTCTTACTCTGTACTTTGTTTTATTTTATGTAAATTATAAAGGTCTTATAAACAGCATTATTTCTGATGCCTCGCCTTTTGAGGTGCTGCTCTCAGCTCCACTGCGATCATATTGTTTATAAATGTATATTTTTGTTTCTGCGCGTCAATAAAGCTATTATTATTATTATTATTACCGAATTATTGCTATATCACGGCTTTCGGTTACTACAATTACTTCATCCGGCAACGTGTACATATTTCTGCGTTCTCAGCTCGAGGCAGACGAACAAGTTCAGGGTGTTTACTCAAATCATGAAAAAAAATTCCCTGAGAATTCCCGGATTTTCCAGGTATTTCTATTAAAAATTCCAGGTAAGATTAGAGAATTTTTGAATGCAATTTTGAAATAAATTTATTTTATTATAAATCCTTTTTAATGTTTTTCTTTTCCTCTTATAGTCTTCCACGAGACTATACCTATCCTTTTCTACAATTAGAGCCGTGAAACCTATAATATATGGAAGGTTCACTATAGTATAGTAACAGTGAATTTTTTTTCTTTTCGGTATTGTCTTCTCCTGATTTTTTGAATAAAAATTCGCGAATCACACAAGAATGTATGTGAATATATGCGCATATGTATATTAAATTTATCGTTAATCAATAGTCGACATTCTGCATTATCAAAAAAAAATTAAAGAAACAATTTCTTCAGAAAAAAACAGAATTTAAATTTAAAAGTAAAATTTCGAAAATTTCCCTGAGTGCTACTAAAATTCCCCGAGTTTCAAGAGTAAAAAATCCCCTGAAAATTCCAGGTTTTCCAGGTTTCTCCAGGTAGTAAATACTCTGAAGTTTTTACATTCGGTGAAAAGTTCACAGCGCACAAAATGAAAATATATTCGATCCGCGGTGAATGAACGTCGTTAATGATATAATTATCGCCCGTAGATACGAAAGAGTGACATATAACTCGCGCGTTCTTTGCTCCGAGTCTCTACTTCAATCAGATAAATTCAGGCGATATCATATACCTGCTTGGATGCTAAACTCATCGGCTGCTTCTACGATGCCTCGAAATAAGTCTGTAATCAGGAGAATTGGTGCATCGCATAAGTTGATAAACGGTGATTGTAGTTAACGTAGGGAATGAACACGTTGGAGAGATGATACTATGACGACCCATGGAGCGGCACGCGCTGCTGCTCGCCGGCTCGAGTTTCACCGACGGAATGGCAAAGAAGCGACCGCGCGCGTAAACAATGCGCTCGTACGCCGACGTAAACAACGAGCGCCGGGCGCCGAGCACCGCGTGCCAACAGCACAACAGGCTACGAAATATTTAACGTATCCAAATAAATGTATGACAGTTATTTTGCGGTACGTGTGTGCGTGCGCGCGCGCGTGTGTGTGTGTTTTTCGTGTATGTCATAAATCACTTTAAATAAATTATTATCAAATTCGTTATGTTGTAAATTCCAGCTTTGTTTTATGAACTCATTAGTACTGTCTAAGATAAAATTATTAATTTCTCATATGTCTCGATTGAGAGGGTATTGAATGCATAATGGAATGTTATTACTTGAATTGTAATTTGACGAGAATATGCTGTAATTTGATAGATATAGTGTATATACGTTGAAATTTTAACTATTACACGCAAATTATTGAATCCTTTTTGAATGAAAAGTTATGATTAATTAAATAGTCTACTTTGGGAAGAAAGGCATATTAAAGATATTTATTTGTCGTCAATTTGGTCGGAAAAATATAAAAATATTATAATTGTCATCATTACTTCTTTTCAAATTTTTACGATTCGAGATAATATTTATGAGTGATATTTATTTTAGGACCAGAACTGATGGTCGAAACGTAGTGCCCTGTTTCTAAATATATCTGGCCAGTCAGGTCGAATTAATTTATTATTTGGTGTTTTATTGTTAACTGGCGAAGAAAAGTATCACCTTTATATATTTGATATTTATTTTAATTCTCGATATTAGAGTTCTATATAAGAGAGAAGCGACACTGAAGGAAATGGTCTGATTGGCTAACTAAACCACGTGATTCAGCGCCAATCATACTTATTTAATCACAATAAGAATAAAATGGTGCTGAATCACGTGATTTACTTTAGCCAATCAGACCATTTCCCTCAATGTTTTTCTACTATTCATACAGAGAAAAAAATGGCGGCTTTTCGATATATCGCACCTATCGATTACCAATGTCGCTTCTCTCTTATATAGAATTCTACTCGATATATTCAAATGTCGATATATCCTATTCCACATTAACCGGATTACCGATTGTTACATGGCATACGCAATGATTGCTGAATCTTTTATAAATTCGGCGATCGATGCCCCATTCGACGATTACAGATTACACCCTAATGGTGGCCTAACAACTCTCGCATGCGGATTTAATAAAGCGGCCGGATCGAGCGGCGGCTGTGGGTTGTGTTCCGAATTTTAGGGCATGCTGTGGCGAAACCATCGTGGACGGCGCAGACCGATTGAAAAATGTCAAGGGGGAAAGAACGAGAGACAGAGAGAACGAGAGGCGCGCACCCCACGGCATTAGCCGTTGACTCCGCGCGTCATTAATCAGTGTCGGAAGATGCTGTCACCGACGCCGTCACCCTCCCTGGACCGACAGTGGTCTCAAAATTCTCTCTTTCTCTTTCTCTTTTTCTGTTTCTGTCATGATTCTCGTCGTTCGTGCGCAGTATCTCGTTCTCGTGGTTTTCACATCGGAAATAAGGGTAGATAATGTCAAGGGACTGCGGCTGTGATATCGAATTTTTAACTCTTTATGGGGTGGTCTTGTAACTTTCCCTCTGTATGAATAATGTCAGAGAGAATGAATAGCAAGCATAAAAAGGAAGTTTTTTTTTGCTAATGCCTTCGTGCTTATAATTTTTTCATCACCATAGTGACTGTCATAGGAGTAAATTGCAATCAGTTATCACGGAAATCTAATTTGTAGCTTAATAATCTTAAAACGTGTGAGAAAAAATTGTAAATTTAAGTAGTTGCGAGAATTTTACGTACTTATAAAAAATTTTTGTAGCTTAACTTTAAACTCGCCAAAGTATCTATTCGTAGAAATAAATAAATTCCAAGACGTATACTTGAGAAAATTTAGATAAATGAAGGAAGTTCTCGTCTAATTACAAGCACCTGCTATCATCACGTTCGCGCTTCCTTTAAAAAAATACACTCTTGGGATCGTGGTAGATGCTCGATCCTCTCAAGGACATCGTGGCGAAGTTTTCTCTAATTAAATATGCCTTGAGGGTCCGATTCGAGAAACCCGAGTCGGGACCGTTTACGAGGGTGGTTATAGATGTAAACCGTCCGACGCGATCGAGCGATCGTAAATTGAAATGCGATATCGCCTTGGTCGAAAGGAGATCATTTGTCCCTGAGAGAGTTCATCAATTTAGCATCGGTCGGGTTCTTATGCTTTTACTTCATTCTCAAATACCGGTAATCACGTTTTCTTAAGCGCAGATATAAATTTTCCTTAATCAAGTCGCGCTCTCACGCGTATCGATATAAAATCGAGTAAAATATTGTCGAGAGTGAGCTGGGCCAGGTTTTAGGATCGTATTCTTCAATTTACCGGGAAGAAATAGTGACGTACCCTACGGAATACAAAACTGGGTCTAAAAAATTACAAATCAATAGATATCTAACCGAATCATTTATGGCACACATCCCCAAGTACCACGTAAACAACTGCCGAAAATGGGTTGAACGCATTTCTCAGGATCATACTCTTCAATTTGTTGGGAAGAAAGGAACGACGGCCTCGATGGGATCTGAAGCGAGCGGCAACGGCCCGGGCGAGCGGACTTCCCTTTGACTCGCCGCAATTTCTTAACGTACCGTGGAAAGATAACATCGGAGGAAAGCAGGAGGGTCAGAGAAAGAGAAAATAATATGACGAAAGGGCTATGGAAAAGAGAAAGGGAGATTGGGAGGCAGGCGTTCGAAGCGTGCCGAGGGAGTAACTAATTAAAATTAGTCTTCGCTTCGCTGCTAGCTTTCGCTCCTTTTTGCCAGCAATTCCAGCAGCTCCGCCTACGTGGCCCGGTAATATCTCGTCTCGCGAGTTTAAGAATCCGCGGGAAAAATTTTTACCTCAACCCCTGAAAACGTGGCTCCAAACGTAGTTCCCTGTTGGGAACTTCACGATAACCTGCGCTACTTCTTTATATAGCTTCGCTTCGCAAATTTCGAGATTATAAAGCGATACAGAATTGAAGTTGCAAAACTAAAATTTGATACATTAAATTATACTTAACCTTTACGCTGCCGGCATTTCTTCATTAAAATAGTGTTCTTTTTTTTCCCAAAAATTTATCTATATAAATAACATACACATTGCGCAGAATTTCGAGATTGGTTCAGAGTCATAAAAGTGGCTTTCCCGGCAGTCTAAAGGTTAAAGACGTTTAACATTCAAGATTAAATAACAATAAAAAAATAGGTAATATTATCTACTAAAAACTAATAAAATTTTCATTAAAGGAGGATCATCTCTAGATTGTTCAAAACATAAGATTAAACAAGTAAACGGGCTAATGCGAATCGCGCGCGGTTAACACACACAGTGCGCTGTTATATTTTAATAATAAATATACATTAAAAATACGAAAAAATAATAAATGTTTCGGCTCACTTTTGAGCCATCCTCAGTATCGTCGTAGATTATTAAACAACGTCATACATTTAAAAAACTAATTAAGCATATATCGGAAAAGCTCAGTTGTTTCTGCCTGTATCCCGAAGTGACAAACTCAGGTGAAGGGCCTTTACGTTGAATGGAATATTGGCCATCACTATCGTCCACTCCAGTTACTTAGCTGGGTAGAGGATGTAAAGAACTGGACAAAAAGTAGAAGAACTGCGCGCGCACAATTTTCGCTCTGCACGCGAGTATTTTACAGGACTCCAAAAAAAAAAATGTGCCATTATTTTCCCCTTTTCAAATGATTATATCTCCTTAAATTTCACCCCGCCGATACGCCTCTCCATCTGCCGTAGCGACGCAACAGGAACGGCGTTTATTATTAAAACGCGATGGTCGCGCAAAACCGACTGCTAAAATTCCTGCCTGCTCACCACGACGGAGACGGGAAACGATCGATGGAATCCGCGGGAGAGCTCGTCACGAGAGCGAGCTGAATCCACAAATCGCGCGACACCGGCTCTTAACGGGAGCGAACGTTCCTTTTTCTTTTTCCCTCGATATCTCTCGTCGTCGCTTCCTGTCTCACGCGATCGTGAAAACGGTATCGTAAATTATGGGTCGGGCCAGGAATCTTTTGAATGGGCCACGCAGACGTGCGCGCGATTTCTTTAAAGGCCCGCGTCGCCCGCGCGAGTTTATCTCCTCCTCGGTGAGATATAACGTCAGTTATGTGTACACGCATTCTTTCTCGCGTCTTCCGTCTCGCGCGGACCACTAAATATAAAAGCGAATCCAATTTCTCAAGTAATGCGCGATTTCCACCGGAGAATTCCACGGTGCTCGGGGCTAATTACGATTGGCCGACGACGACGCCGCTGCCGACGCCGACGCCGACGCCCGACACCCTTCCTTCTCGGGTCAGCGGATATTTATGCCGCCATTAACCGGCGACTTTTGAAAAATCTCGGTCGAGCGAACGCGCGGCTTTGGAGTACCGCGTTCTTTGTTACGCTTAATGCGTTCGTGCGGAATTCGAGGAAGTGTCCCTCCCCGAAATGTAACAGCTCACGTGTGGCAAACGGAAAGGATTTAGTATCGCGATTCTCTTCATTTTTAGATCACGATCCACGAATTGCGACCGCGGGATTCTATTAATTCTCTACGCACGTACGGAAAAGAAAAGTAGCTGCCGTAGCTAAAAACTGCGTATAGTAGCTAATTTCAGTTGTTATATATATACACACTGAAAAAAAATCTGGTTGCATTATTAGGAATTCCGATTGATTCAACCAGTATGTCTGTTGGAAAATGAACGAATCAGAATTCTTGTAGGAAGTACCAGATGAGCATGATTAATTTCTTCCTGTTAAATATACCAGAATTTCTTGTTAATGTTCGCCGAACTCGCACAATAATAAAACTGCTAGAGTGCGCTGCGGGTAACGTTAACCAGAATTCTGGTTGCAGTTCCTTTGTAACTAAAAGTTTTGTTAATCCAACTGGAAAATACTAATCAAATCCTTATAGTTATATCAATCAAACGTTCTAGTTATAACATATCGAGTCCTGATAACCAGAAACTCTGCTTGGTTTTACCAAAATGCACTTAACCATACGCGTCTTGTTGGTACAATCAGAACACTTTTCTCAGTGCAGCTAACATCTTAGCTGTGATACCTGTTTCATTGCTGTCGTGACTATAAATTTCTAAACTACAGCAAACCGTTTTGCTGTAGTTAAGAAATTTATAGTCACGACAGCAAACACAGTTTAGCAAATCATGATTAGCTATGGTAGCGGAAAATTTTTTTTTCCGTGCGTCTTATACGAATCAAGAACTTTTGAAATACAGAACGGTCGGATGTCAGAAATAAATGGGAGCTAATATCCCAGATGTTCCCTCGCCGAAAGCCAATCAGCCCGACGTTTCCAAATCCTCTGACACACACGTCAATGAACGAACAATAGTAGGAAGAAAAGAGGGAAATATCCTCGTAATCCCATTAAAATCGGTCTGATATCGCGCGGGGATTCACGGCGAGGGCTCTCGCCCGGAATTTAAAAACGGCACTGCTGTTACGTGGTTATTATGTCCATCTATTTCTTTTTTTTTCTCTCATCCTTTTTCCGGCACGTCACCCGTAAATTACAGACGACAAATCCGGGTGATTTTAACAGGGCGACTTGCACGGAAAGTGAGCGGGGGAGGCAGAGGTGGGCTGGTAAGTAGTAATTCATTCGGAAAAGCGCCGTCTTCGGTAAAAATTAAAGGGACCGTCGAGCGGTTTACCGCAGGACGGCACGAAGGAGAGGAGGCCACCTGCGTACAGAGTTATCACCTTGCCGGGACAAGAACTTACTCGCGACGTTTCCCCCCTAGCGACTACATTCTGCGGCTGTAACCGCGTAGATTACCCAAATTAAACAAGTCCCCCCTTTAATCCATTGCCGAGGAACAACGACGTAGCGTAGAAGAAAATCCTTCGGATCTATCTCGGTGCAGATGTTCACGATCCTCGCGTCGATCGTTCGTATTAATTCTCCGACCGAAGAAAATTTTATATGATTCACTCGCCTCACTCGCCCTCGTGATCAACTCAAGCGAGATGTACTTCGCTTTGAAAAATTAATGAAAATTGAAGTTACGATTTCATTATACGATCTGAAAAATACACTACACGCGGAAAGAACGGTTTTACTAAAATATCTAAAAATTTGGCCAGATACAGATCTGAAAATAATTTTGTTAGATCATCAAATGTAACTATATAGGTCACTCAAACATGATGATAATGCTGCAAAAAGTTTTGATATTTTAGCAACTATTTTGGGTATCCTACGTAATTTTTTTGATGACCCAACAAAATTATTTTTAGATTTGTATCTGGCCAAATTTTTAAATATTTCAGTAAGACCATTCTTTCCGTGTACTTGTATCTCTAAACGAATATATTAAGCAAGAATTATTTTTAATTCTTGCGCAATTATACACGGAAAGAACGATTTTGCTGAAGTATCTAAAAACTTGGCCAAATACATATCTGAAAATGATTTTGTTAGACCATGAAAAGTAACTATGTAGGACAATCAAACATGATGATAATGGTGCAAAAAGTTTTGATATTCCAGCAACTATTTTGGGTGTTTACATAATTATTTTGATGACCCAACAAAATTATTTTCAGATCTGTATCTGGCGAAATTTTTAAATATTTCAGCAAAACCATTCTTTCCGTGTAATTTTAATACCAGAGTAGTATTGATTTTTTTGCGCATTAATAAGAGATTATCTCATCTAACATCTTTTTCTTGGATATAAGGTGGATATAAATAAATTATTAGATAATTTTCTCATTTTAATAAATAAAATGAGAAAAAACGTCGACTTTGTCTAATCCAACAAAATTTAATAAGCGCTACGTTTTTGCGCGCGCATTGCTGCGCAAATATAAACCAGGCCACAGGAGGGGTGGAATAATGATAAATTTTCGGACCGTGACGTTTTAAACTGCGAGCACTGAAAATGCAAAAAAGGGCTTTAAGACCGTACCCGCTATCGTGCTATTAAAAAAGTTCTGTCGTTCGCCCGCTCGTAAAATGCACGCAGCCTAATCCCGAGTAATTTAAAGGTCCTGGACAAAAATTGGAGACGGGACCGTGGCGACGGCGACGGGGGCCGACGATGATATGCCCCGGGGGCCGTGGCTAGGGGAAACGCTGGCGCTAATTCAACGCCATTATGCGAAAGGGTTGCTCTCGAAAGTAAAGCTCTCGCGGCGAATATTAGCGCGGGCATTAATAGAGACTTCTCCTTGGGAATTAATAGCCATGGCTTCTTGTCCTGAGATTACACACGATGCATGGGAATAAGAAAAGAGATGGGTACATGATTAAAATATCAATTCCACGCCTACGTCATTCCGCCGCTGGAGTACATGAGAAACTCGAGACTTAACTTAAAATTATATGTATACAATATTCCAGGGTATTTTCCTCTCCCAACTTTCAAACGGACAGTAAAAGTTGAAAGGAAAACCCGGCAACTTCGGCGCAAAGTGCATTTTTTAACAATAAATCTTCATGTATTATTTCGACGTTGTTCACGACCGAGTTTCTTTCACGTCGACTTACACGGCGGATCACTGAAACGGCTATATCAAGGCGGGCCTTTGATGCGTCCTCCTTTGAATGCCTCCGCGGGCCCACTATTCCACGCGAGAGGTGAATTTTAAAGCGCGCGCTTCGACGTAATATGGGCAACCTTTGAGCGTACGCAAACAAGAGATCTATCGCATGATGCAGCAGTTCCGTCATTTTTTAACTCGGCGCGCCCCCGAGGGAGAAATTTCGCTCGGTGGCATTAGCGGGGCGCTTACGCGCGTTCCCCGGTTATTTTCTCTCCGCGTTCTTATTTTAGGGAAGCAACCGAGCCCGCCGCTTTCGCACAGCTCGCGGGATCCACGAGACCCCCGCGCGTACATCTTCCCGGTGAGCTACTTCTCTTTACGCGCGTACGTCAGGCGGCCGACGGTCTGATGAAGGACGCAAAATGAAACGAGTGCAGCTTTATGGAGTGTTGTTCTCCACACGCCTCTCCACTCTTTTTTAATCAACCGAAAGGCTCGTCGGCGAGGACGGCCTCGTAATCGAGGATAAATAAGGATTCACGCGCTTCGCTCGGAGCTCCGCCGGAGCTCTTTACGGCTTCTTCTTTTAGTAAACTTCGCCGTTTGTTCAGAATATTTTGCCGCGCTACATTACGGTTGCACTGGCTACAAGCTGACAGTAATATGTGGCGCAAGCTGATGTACAGTAATCCATTAATTTAGGCGGAATACCTTTTAAGAATCTGCTTCTTAAATTTAAAAAATCGAATACAAATATCGGGCAATGAGAGTGCGGCGCGGTACTCGGTGCGCAAATAATTCAACTACACTGTAAAAAAATTTCATGTAAAATTACAATTATTATAGTGGGTAATATTGGGACCATCTATTAAAGGTGTATATTTACATACATCAGTATATCTCGTAGATAAAATTATTATCTTATATGGTAAGTAAGCAGCTTGCACAAATAAATTTACATGTTAAAAGTAGATTTCTAGAAATGTTTTTGTAATAATACATTTTATATATGTATTTGTACAATTTCATATATTAAATTTAAATAATGTCGAAT